>JAYMSL010003736.1:0-11996 GCA_036897195.1 Plantago coronopus | reverse complement strand
TGTTAAGGGGCTCAACAGAGTTGTTGGGCAAACACAATTTTGGGTCCAAAAGTGTGTTAAGGACCTCCTTAACAGAGTAGAGTGGCTTGCCACTCAGTCCGATATATATTCTTTGCCTTCTACTTGTGTTTCAGACTCATAATTATCTCTAAATAAATCTTGTACTTTTATCAACATAAGCTCCTTCTAAAAAGAAATTATAAATTAATACACAAACTGACCATGTATAGTACGCAAGTTATACCACTATAAATAAACAAAACTGTAAATACAATCCTTAAACAAAACGAAGTGTAATTCAGTTGATACTAGGTTATTTGAGGAATTATAATTTGTAGAAGGCTATTTTGGCAAATAAATTTTTGGAGGAGGCTATTTTGGCCATAAATTCGTGGTGAATTATAATTTTCGGTTGTGACTCCATGGTGCAAATCTTTTGCACTTATTTGTACACATTCAGTTTCGTTTTAATAATATTTTGCCGATTCCAAAAAAAATAAAATAACTATGATAAGGCCACATTTATATGATCGTAATATTGTTGGGCGGTCCTACAGCCTCGACCATTGTAGTCTCGACGGGTTACTTATCAGTCCATTAAATCATGTGAAGAATCCATTCCTTAATATTGTTGGGCATGTTGAGCAGTTCCGCTCGACAAAGGTCGAACCGATCGACAAATCAGCATAAAGTAGACTACTAGGGCGCGTCATCAGTCGTCAACCGCTTATGTCACGGTAAATAGTACTACCTTCGTTCAAGAGAAGCTTTCCATTTTGTTCTGATACCCGTTTATCGGTCGACTCCAAACTCCTTGTTGAACACAAAAAATTAAGAATTATATTAAAATATTACCGTAGCTATACATTTTTAATGTAATTTTTTACTTTTTTTTTTAACCAACATAATTTATGAGCAATTTGCGACTAAAAAAAGTCAACAAAACTGAACGAGAAACATTTGACTGGACTGAGGGAGTACATTTCAACTTCTATAAATATCAGTCATTAGTCAACTATTCAAGGTAAGTAATAAATACACTCTACCACATTTCCTTACACATTTATATATTCACCGCCGAAGGAATCCTCTTCGATAATTAATTCAACTCCGATTTGCTTGAGTTAAACCTGTTAACCTTACTAACACCCCACTCTAAGTGTGCAGATAAACTGAGGAAAGGATCGGCCGAGACGTATCATTCTGGAGGTCTCAGCAGTCCAGAAATAAGTCCGAGTAGTCCAGTCAAGCTTAGGATCATCATTAATGGAGTTGTCTTGTTTATTAGCTTCGATTAAGTGTTTTATTAGGTTCTCCTTGTAATTTATAATTAATCCTGTAGATTTTGACATCATCACATATATTTGTCATTTATATTTTTTTTAAATTTTACATTTCGTGACATGATCTTTTTTGAAAAGATATTTTCGTCGTTCCTAGTTTTCATTAGTGACGTACTCTCCCTTTTATCATGCCTTCAAACTATAACAAATAGTCATCGTGTATTAACTTAAAACATGTAACTTGAGACTAAACTTGTTTCAACCTCCTAACTTGTTTTCAACCTCCTAATTAAAGTACGTACTCTTTCACATATTTCTGTAATTTTACGATCATACAGATTCCGGACTAGAGATTAGCCCCGGCCGTGTTGCAACTTGCACATATTCCTATATATCCCTCCTCCCTTGATTTAAATCTGTCTCGTGTGTTTAATGACGCACAATGTTGGTTAGGCCAATGTAACCTCCGTGATTTCGACATGGACTTGCATTTTTGTTAAATAATGTGTTAATACTATGTCTGAGGTTTCATTGGTCCTCCATATAATATAATTTAGAAGTAGAAAAGGAAAAGAAAAAGGACAGCGACAACTTCATGGGGTTTTAGTACTCCAAAATCTTTAACCGGACCCATGCTCGACGTGCACCACATTGATACTATATGTCATCCTTCATTATTTTAAGCAGACTAATGTATACTCCCTCCGCTCACAAATGCTCAATTTATTTTTTGGCACAGTATTTTAAAAAATGTATAAAATATTGATATATATGACAAGTGAGATATATTAGAATAGTAAATAAAATAATAAATTAGTACAAGTGAGGTTGAATTATAGTCGTATATTAATATATATTACATGTAGGGTAGGAGTGTACGATTTAAAACTAATAAAAACCTTCTATTTTTTGAAACGGTGTATTTCTGGGCGGAAAGGAGACGAGTAGTTACTACTCAATTTTCCTTTGTGCGCCAAATAGAATAGACCATTTCTTTTGATTCAAAATAGAATAGGCCATTGAACACAAGAAGAAAAAAAAAGTAGGAAAATAAAATATGAATATAGGAGACGCCAGAGGAATTTTATTTAGTGGATAACTCCATATGCATGAGCGTAAGATGATGATGATTCAGATTGGAACAAAAGAATCCTGTGAGCTGCTGCTGACTAATGCCCATGGTCTTCAGCTGCAAACACAGAACAACTTGTTCAACTGCTAATATAGAAAAAACTTACAACACTATTTCCCCAGTTTCAAAAAGTCCCATTCCCAATATCTTAACCTGGTCTTCTTTGGACTGAACATATATATATGTTATCTTACTGTTAATAAAAGGACTGTAATTTGGAGCAAAGCATGGTCCAAAAGTGATCTATTCTCTACCAGGCCACAACTGTTATCAACTCATCCATGATCCAACTGCTGGGACCATAGATGATTATCACTTGAACATTACTCAAGTTGTTGGATTTATAAGCTAGTAGTAGTAACCAAAACTATCCCGCACTTTGTATTAAAAGTTGAATCGATAGTTAGAGCATTCACATCAGCTCACCTAAAATGGATTTTTTGCCTAAATATTGGCACAAAATCGTGAAAAAGTGAAAAAATGCAGTGCATCAGATTCCCTAAATTTGATGAGCCCGCAGAACAAATTTAGGGAATTCTTTCCACATGCCAAGATTTAGGGATCCCCTAAAAATTTCCTGTGTACTTTTTTCAAACCGATTTATTATTTTTGAATTTTATGTATAAAATAGGGAATCTGATTTTATTTCATTACTGAATAGTGTGTAAAATTTTATTGGGAGAGAGTTAGGGGAAGTTTTAGGTGATATTTTATAAGGAAACTGATGTGATATATGTATAAAATATATATTCCAAAAGTTTGAAGCATGGCGGCATATGCAAATGTGTCATTGAGCACTAATTTCATTTAATCCAAAAAAAAAAAAGAAGGAGATTCGCAATCAATCTCAGTGGTGAATTAATAGCCGATACAGCTAATGAATTATACAGTGGTTGAGCTATATTTTGATCCCAAAAATTGACAAATGCAAAAATGCTTAATAACACAGCTGCAGTTGTTGGTGACTCCTAATATCTCTTATTAACAAGTGATATATATCATGTCAGCATGCATTTTTAGCTCAGGAAATAGTGCTTGCTTAGTTATGGTATACAAGACAGAGTCGATTAGTAAGAATGTAAGATCAACTTACCAAAACTATGTTTATATCCTTCTATCCACAAATGCATCTGTAATGTACTAAAAATAAAATGCAAATGATCCAAACTTAAGTTACTCTACAAAAGGCAACATTGACAAGCAATTATGGGCTTAGCCAAAGTCAGATGATGACAAGAACCGATTTAGCCACATAAGACATCCAAACAACTGATATATCTTGACGAATAACGTATACCATGGTATTCTGTTTTGCTATAGCATATGGTGTTATTAGTTTTAGTCTCAGGAACCTGCATACAAACACCTCATTATTCAACGTCTACTGAATACTCACATAACAACTTACAGTTACATATGATCTGTTGATAAGCTGCAGAACCACAATCTGTGTTACTTAGTAACTCAATAAAATCATTCGAAAAAAACCAATGTAGACATAAATGGATAAATTTTAACATCAGAGATTCAGAGTATATAAGGCATAGTAGCGGTTACCTAGAGCTTTGAATTTTATCACAACAAGTCAACTAGGAGCCCTAATGTGTTTAATTTGGGGATAACAAACTAGGCCGAGTTTACAGGTTCATTGGGCTTCAATTTCATACCAAATATCTTCTCGGCCCAAAGTCCACGAATAGTATGGAGTGGGCTCAGCCTATTAGGAGCCCAAAATTTGAGTGGTATTGACCATGGGCCAATGCTAATCCAAAACCCAACACAAAAGGGTACATATCCACACTCAATATTCGATCTACGAGAAAATTGCAAGGATGAACCAAGTTAAGAGTAAAATTTTAAAAAGATTTTCTCGCACAGTTATAGTTTTAAGAACCTCGAAAAGTTCAGATTTGTATGGACTTATTATGATTTGTATGACAAACGATGCATGTCTCGTCTTTTTTCAAATATTTCTTCCTCTTGATCTCTAATGGTAATTTTTCCCTAGTGAAAACTGAAAACACTCCCAGTACAATTAGTCTATGGATATTTCATTTTGAATTGATGAATTGATCATAGGGTTCGTAGTATATATCTGTTGAATGGACCGTTAAGTTGCTTTTGAATATACAATCCAATTAATGGGAGTATGGACCAGGAGGTATCAGTAGATGAGTTTAGTTGCTAGTAGGATGTCAGGAGTTCGAGTCATGTCGGACGAAGGTTTAAGTGTTTTAAATTAGTTGATAGTTGTACTTCCTCCGTCCCGTCCGAAACTTCTCGTTTAACCAAAAAAGAGAATATTATTTTATTAGTAAAATATTGGTAGTGGGTTTGAAGAATATATAGATTTATTGTTAGTAGGCTTACAAAGTTAGTGGGTATATTAATTTTGAATATATTTATTGTTGTTGGTAGAAATAGTTTATACAAAAATGCAAATGAGGTTTTAATTAAATGGGACACCCGAAATGGAAAATTGAAAGTTTTAGACTGGATAAGACTCTGTTCTTTTCGACTTAAATTCAGATTCATTCAGTTCAGTTCAGTTCAGATTTGTTTAGTTCAAAATTGTACTTTACTTCAAATTCATTCAGTTCTGTTCAATTTAGTTTAGTTCTGAAATCCTCAACTGAAAAAAATAAAGCCTAAAAGGAGATAGTTTTTATATATAGTTTTACCATTAGAAAAAAAAAAGGAAGGGGCCGGGGAGTAATATATAGTAATATTGAGACCCCCCATAAAATTTAGTACTACATGGTGATTGAAGTTCATGCTCCCTTCTCCAATATCCTATATGGGGATGAATCATTACAAACCTCCTTCCCAGATTTTCAATGATCATTTTCGACAGGGTTAACCTAAACAATTAGAATCAAATAGCACTACTAATGATTTTAAGTTTGCCTAGTGTCATAATGACACTTGTGGTGGGGCAAAAACATGGTAAAGGTTTGAGAAAATAACCCCACATCCACTTGTCACATAATTGGAGTATTAAGTTCACTAAACCAGTATAAACCAGTATTAAATATTATATAAACCCATATTAAAACTGGTAGATTGTATAAGTCATATAACCCCATAATGAGGAATACATGTTCTAAACTCATGATTTGTATTACTAGTCATATATGGGCCCGACATATAAACATGTAATAGCCCGAAATTCAATACACCATACTAAACACAGATTAAAACTTACTACATATATGACTATATGGACTAATCCAACCCAATACATCTTACTAAACGCCTAAGAGTACTGGCTCGAATGCTGAAGCCTTGACTTAATAACATTCAGAACAGAGGTATGGGCTGATCAGTATGAATAAATGATTAAACTGGAGAACTCCTGTTGAGGGAACATGTCATGAGAATTCAACATTATAAAGAAACCTGAAAACATGAGTATCATGGGAAGTGCTGGAGAACTGGAATCATCGATCTCAACTCCTTAACTTCATAGCTACCTGGTGGACAAATTAAAGGCTATGCTATGCTAGCTTGGTTTATCACAAGCTAGTTGTGTGGCCAGCTAGCTGGGCCAGCTTATATTTCACCAGAGTCGGATCCAGGATTCAAAGTTTGTGTAGACTATGCCTTACTGCTGGTTTCACAGTTGCATTTCTAGATCTATTAGCTCTAGACTTGTAGTTGTATATATGTGATCGTAGGCTGGAACAGGAAGTGTATATATGGCAAAATTGGCAAATTTTCTCCGGTAAAAACCCTTCTTTTGAAATTTGAAGATATAATAGATGAAAAATCGATTCATATAATTATTCGGGATAAAAAAAAACCTACTAACATGCAAGTCTTTATGGGACTGTTATTGGCCCTCATGCATATGGTCCCAGGATGCTAAGCTCTCAAAGTCTCAAACCAGCTAGTTGCATATATTAAAAATACTGAGAATTCGAATAGAAAAAAACTGTTCTGTGTATAATGCACCCATGGGTTGGAACTGATGATGATGATGGTCTTGTACTCTTGTTCCTAGATTCAGGATGTTGAGAAATGGCAACATATAAATATTGAATAGTTATAATTTATATGGGGTAGTACTATAATTTAGGTGGGGCTTTTTTTCTTTTTAAAAAAGGGATTATTTAAGAATTAAGATAGGCAAGCATGTTGGTGTATTTATTTTGTAATAAGTCATTGTTCAGATAAGGAGACAACAGTTTGAGTTTGTGTGTTGATTAACATCTTGAATGACTAGTTGTTGTTGGTGTGTGTGTGTCCTGATCAAGAGGGTTGGTTTTGAAACTTAACCATTGCCTGTTGTTAACTAGGTTGCATGTGGCAGCATGATGGCCTAGACTCAGGTTGTCTCTCTACTTCACTTCTTCATTTTCTGTATATCAATGGTAACAAAGTAAGCCCTAAAAGATAAAAAGTTTTTTACAAACACGGTGGCCGCAGCAGGGGCGGTCATGTCATGCCTCCCTGAAATCTGAAAACGACACGTATTTTTTGAGAAACGGCAAAAGTTAACTCGAACTGACACGTTAATTTTTACTAACAATTTTAATTTTAATTTTAAATTTAAATTTAATTAGCATTTTCCGTGGTGCTAACTTATATATTTGGCTGCTGTGGGCATGTCATAAGAGACTCTTGAGATGAGATTCATGTCGCTCAATAATTTTCGGTATGTTGAAAAAATCAAAACTGAAGCAATAATACTAGCTTCCTTCAATATAATTCTAATAGTTTAGCGGCAACTCGGCCTCGAACCTAAAAGATATAGAAGATTAGAAGGAACTGTTTAGAAATATTATTATATTAATTGCTTATAAGTTATAATTCATAAATTAGCTAGGTATCAACATCATTCAAGTTGACAAAATACCTATGATTGCTTAACTTGATAATTGGTTGGCTGGAATTAGTGTCCAGCCCCTGTTTTTTACTCGTTTTTGTCAACGAGCCGAGGCTCGAGCTCGAACAAATACTCGACTCCATTAAAAGCAGTAGCCGGACATCAAAAATGTGATTCAGTATTCTGTGATTGGAACTAACTACATATATAACGTCCCAAAGTTCAGGAGCGCCTTAAATGGGTTGGAATGATATTCATATCAACAAGGTACATCTTTCGTTTTGTGAATCCATCTATAAGAAATTCAAGGTTAATCGTGGCTTGTATCAGGATGGGTGACCCACAAAATTTTCCTGGGGCGCACACGAGTGAGTACAAAATGCGCGGATTAGGACATGTCTTGGTTTATCGGGCACATGAGTGAGTACATGATGGGTAGCCCAGTTGCACGTTGGTGGTTTGCCAAAAGGGTCGAGATTTCGGCCCGCAAAGGACCGAGTTGTAACAAATGTTGAGCCTGCCCAAAAACCCGCAAGGGGTGGACGGTTGGTCGGATAAGGTACGACTAGGATGTCACACAATTCAATAGGGAACCTCCTCAAAGGGCTTAAATGAGTCAACAACGCTACACATATCAACAGTGTGCACTTTCTTTTCGGGAATCACCCATAATAAGATTCTAAAGTTAAATGTGCTTAGATTGGATCACTATTAGGATGAGTGGTCCCTGGGAAGTTCCCAGTTCGCACATGAGCATGGTCAAAGTACGTGGATTATAACATGTGTTACTTTGTGAGCCCACATATCACTCGACAATCGCACTGGATATCGGTCTTGAGGGTCGGGTCTCTACAAAATAAGTGATGCATGTTGACCATGAAACAAATAAATGAAAATAAAGGTATGTTGGAAATAATAGTATGATGCATTATCCGTATAATGTATATAGGACCCAAAATATTATTTTTAGTATGACCAATAAATGTGACAAGCGAAGTTCTTGCCAGTATATTTTTCTCTGGTATATTGATTGGCGAAAACTATATCTAACAAAATAATGTTGACGTTTGATTAATATAGCCCATCAAAATGTCAACTAATAATAGGATCCATGAAATGCTATCCTTGGCCTATTGGTAACATGCCATCATGCCATGTTCCCAGAAACAGACAAGATGCATACTTGTATATGTTGCATTTTCATAAACTCATTTATGTAAAAAAATCTACGGTAAACCTTTTGTTAATTCGTTATGATCGCCTAAATTACACGCTGCTAGAAACTATTCAGCTAAGGTAAACTTCAGGGGTAGGTTTACCTAGTCTTAAGTTCTGTTCTTTTTAGCTAATCGACTCAATTGACTATATAACATGCATGGTGATTGTTCATAAGTTGCAGCGTACAATATTTACTCTCCAGATTAGGAAGGTTTAAATTTCTAATTATGACACAACTCAACTAACTATTCAATTTGGCGACTGTTCATAAGTTGCATGTACAATATTTTCCTCTGGATTAGGCAGGTTTAAATTTCTAATCCGGACACAACTCAACTAATTATCCAATTTGGCGACTGTTCATAATTTGCAACGTACAATATTTTCCTCCAGATTAGACAGGTTTATTTTTCTAATCCGAACACAACTCAACTAACTATCCAAATTGGCGATTGTTCATAAGTAATGCAGTATAGGATTTTCAATCCAGATTAGGCAGGTTAAAATTTCTAATCACGACGAGTCAAATTAACTATATAACTTGACTATTGTTCATAAGTTACAGTACTGTAGAGCATTTTCTCTCCAGATTAGGCAGGTTTGACAGCTACAGACTAGACTTAAATGATTTTGATACCTCATTTGGCAATTTGTTAGGTCACTTTCAAGAAGCTATAATATAGTTGAACTGAAAACAGTGACTGGCCAAGAAAAAGAATCACAAAAAGAGCCATAAGAGTGATCTTGGCTCGTTGGATGGATGATGACAAATACATATATGTCCAAAACAATTGATGGAGCTCGTCTTCTGGTTATGAAAATTCTGATGCAAAGGGCCCAATCTGAGGGCTTTGTTTCATTTCCAGAACGTGTTTGCATCTATTATTATCTGAAGAAGATGCTAGTACAAGCAGTGGTTTTGAGTTATTGGATTTCCATTATTGGAGGCTACAGCAGTTTCATCTGTCTATTTGTGTTTGTATTGTACATAAGTTACAAGACTTGCAATTTAGTGGTTTTGGATACTTTTCTTGGATCGTGCAATTGCCACACAAGTTCCAGACATGAGAGCTTTGTGTTTCCCTTTGTTATCTATAGACTGTACTGCTGTAGTTTATGTGAAGCTTATCATCACCATTACGACTTCTCATTCTAGACCGCATTTTCTTTGGTTTTCGCTGTTTAGTATCACAGATACACGTGCAATTTTATCCATTAGGCTCCCATCTTCATTTAGCGTGATATAATATTCTCTCCGTCTTTTTCCTTTTCAGGGGTTTTATCCCGATTGGGTTTTCCCTTGGAAGGTTTTTAAGGAGTCAACGAGTATCCGGTCGACTGGCTTCATAGTCAAGGTGGAGGGTGTTGGGTAGTGAGGTCTTGGAACTTCTGTGGGTGAGGCATTTTTAATGCTTAACTCACCTTGTAAATTCATATCTTACTTAATAAAGTTTTTGCCGATTCAAAAAAAAAAAAAAAATTCTCTCCGTCATTTTACAACCTTCTTATACTTGACCCTTTTTTTTAAAAAAATTAACCGCAAATTACTCGAAAATTGTACAATTACAAAATATTTAAAAAAACATATTATGAAAATGGTTAGGTACACTTATATAACATAATTTTATTACATTTTTATACGTTATGATTTGAGAGTAATTTTGTGATCGAAGTTCGAAAAAAAGTCAAATCTAAAAAAGCTTGTAAAATAACGAAGCATATTTAAATTAAATTCTACTAGCTTCACTGAATTGTAAGATTTCATGAGATGTTACATGTTTATCAGTGACCAGGTCACGGATACTATTTAAATAATTTATTAATTTCTCTCTCATCTACATACCCAATCTTCTAACCCACCACCCACAACACCAAAATTGAAGTTTATCCATGACCAGGTCACCGTCACTATTCTAATAATTTTATTATTGTTTTACATTATTTTAAAAAAATATTTATAATATAATATTAATATAATAATCAAATTTCGTAAATTTTTTTTTGTTAACACAACTTTCATATAATAGACCGTAAATAACATACGGATATTACAATCACTTAAAATACAAATGTCAAAATAAACAACATTATTCATGATGGAAAAAATACAACATTAGTTATCATCACCATCGTATGAAAACCGACAAAGAGAGGAAAGGTGTATGAGATAGGGGGTTTTTGAAATCTAATGAAAATACATCAAGACTGGTCTTGTTTTATAGAGAATGAAAAATTACGAATTTTGGTATTTTTTATTTTAATTTTTAATAATTAAATAAAAAGATAAAGAGGATTTAAAATTTTGAATAAAAATAAAATATAATAGACAAGGAGGACAAGTGTCTCCCATAAAAAAAAAAGAAAAAAAAAGGGTAGTGGGCGCCAGGTTGGGCACCGTTCACCCGAACGGCGCTCAGCCTGGGCGCACAACATGTTTTTTTTTTTTATTTTAGCATTTTGTTTAATTAAAAAAGAGTGGGGCCATGGTGAACAAGAGCACCGATAATGGTGGTCTTAGAGGTAAACGTATGTTTTATTTCGTTTGAATTGGTCCAAGTTCACAATTGATTTATTTCACTCTTGATACTGTAGTGCAGAGATCTTCATTTTCCATGTGGCTCTGCAAATGCTGCATAGTGAAATCTGATTAACACAAGCTAGCTAGCTACCAAATTATACACGAGCCCTCACTGCTCACTGGTGATGTGCATCTGGGAAATGAGCTGGCTAGGTTAGAGCTACTATCAAATTAATTCAGCATATATACATGATGGTTTTTACAATTGCTTGCACACTTTATAAATGTGTGATTGTAAATAGTAAAAATTATAGACACTCTTCACTCTCTTATTCACACTTTAAAAATTACCTTCTTTCTCTCTATTCAAATCCAAAACACTCTTTAATCATCCAACCAACCTCTAAAAAAGAATGGCTATATAGCACCTACAATCCAAACGAGTCCAATTCGGATTGCGAGTCAGAGTCGGTCTTGCAAGAAAACTTGTTCAATGAAAACTCGAGTGGTCCTAGTTCATCATCAACATGTTTCATCCAACTAGATCGTCACGTCGTGCCCAAAGTCTTGAAGCACATCGCTCCGCAGAAGAGGGCACCATACACACGTCGATATGTTGATCGTGAAAGAAAGGAGCATGCCAAATTGTTACTTCGTGACAACTTCGTCGACGGACTTCATGGTTATACGTTAGATCAGTTTCACTGAAGGTTCCGAATGGATAGGCCTCTTTATTTACGTAGTGTTGAGGTTGTGACGGCTAGGGGTGTACGCGGGTGGTTACGGGTGGGTATTTGCTAAAATATTAAGAATTCATTACCCGCGGCGGGTGTGTTTTTTTGTCTACCCGTCGCGGGTGGGTTAATGATTAAATGCGGGTGGGTTTATAAAACGATAACATATCGCGAAAAATATCAAAACAATTATAAAAAAAAAGTCTTAAATTTCAGTGCATATGAAAAAGAAGTCAATAATTCATTAGGCGGTTAGGTATATGTATAGGCGGGTGGGTGGCGG
>JAYMSL010003735.1:0-11997 GCA_036897195.1 Plantago coronopus | reverse complement strand
CGCTTCAGCTCACTTGTGTATGCTCACCGTAGCAACATACGTAATACGTCTCGGCTCAACTTTCCTTTGTGTATAGTCAATAGAGACACCTAGCATCCACTTGATTCATATGGAATTTTGGGGGACTCTAGGGTTTCTCTCTCTAAACCCTCTCTCTCTCTCATGGTTTTTGCAACAAGCCTGAACTACGGTATGCGATCTTGTAGTAGCTTCCAAATAAAATCGTTTACCTTTGAGGGTGCCAATTTGTTCCATATTCTATATGCCCATCTAGCTATCGGATTGATATTCACAGCAGCATTCAGGACTGAGTATCCACTCTTTACTGAAAGTTTTGTCACTTTTTTAATATTCCTTTAAATTCCTATATAGTTATTTAATCATTATAAAGTATTTATTGTTTCTGCATATATATGGAACGATCGAGGTGATGGCATAGAAAATTATTTATATTGTTATGTTGGAGATAGACGTTAGTGTAAAAAAGACAAATCTTTTGACTTATGAATACTTATACATTTTTTTATGTCACCCTATATATTTTATTAAAGGCCAAAAAGCAATGCTACAGTTACAGGTAGTTTCTATATCTACGTTCTACATAATCTACACATTTTCATTATTAAATAGTACTTTGATAGTCATGTCCGAAACTTTCCATTTAAGTACTTTCGAATCAACAAATAAGGGAGAAAGCAATTTTGAATTAAATATTGATAGTAAATTTAAAACTTAAATATAATTATTGTTAGTGAGTTTGAAAAGTTAGTGGGGGTAGTTAGACTTTGTTCTTTTAGATGTGAATTTCTAAATTGAACTGAACTGAAGTTAACTAAAATGAAGTAGAAATTTAAACTAACCAAAGCTGAACTGAATTGAACTGAATTTAAGTTGTAAGGAACAGAGCTTTGATTTTGAATATATTTAGGCCATGTTTATTGGACTGAAATTAACCGAACTGAAGTACAAATTTGAACTAACCATAGTTGAAGTTAACAGATCTGAACTGAACTGAACTAGATTGGATGGAGTTGAACTTAAATGAAAAGAGCAGGCTTTACTGATATAGATGGGAGTAATGTTAGGGACGAATATGTCCTCGAACTATATTGTGTGAGGGCGCAACCTAGGCAAGCTCTAAAGCACCTCGAAGAGCAAAGCACCAACACGAGCTACAAGTAAGCCATCAGGGTCGAAGCAATTGTTCAGGGTCGGGACCAACATTTAGGGTCGGAGCCCCCTGAGCCCCAAAATGTGTAGACCATGATTCTGCTCTATGTCCCCATTTCCAAGTCTGAAATTCTTGATATCACTCTCTACATACGAGTCTCTCGACCATGACTTTGTCGTAGACCCTGACGAGCCCAGCTGATTACGTTCATTAATACGCTTGGCCCACAGTCAGTCGTACATAGTCAGGCCCACTTATGAGGCTAAAGACATGTCCATGGGCCCTAGCCCAATAATGAGGAGAAACGTGGAGCGTTAGATCTGAAACGATCCAAGGGCTAGCTAGGGAGCTTGACCACATTTGCCTACAAATACTCCCCATGTGGAGCTCATAAAGGTAAGCATTAACTTCTCTAATCACTCTCTAAACCTACTACTTTCTCTCTCTAGAAACGGTCCTACCCTGAGCTAGGTCTTCCACGTTAAGTCACTTCCAGATTGTCCACAAAAGAGACTAACCCCCTACCCTGAGTGTGCAGGATCTAGGTACTAAAGTCGTGAAGAGATCGAAGACTTGGAAGTTATTACTTGAGTTCAAGACCGTGAAGACTTAAGACGAATTAGTTCCGCTCTACACGGATTAGAGACTCTCTCACGTGATTTTGTATCTAGACGAACTAGTACGATCTAGCACGTTTTATACATCATCAAGTAGAATGTTCATAAATAGAAATGAGAGAAACTTTAAATAAGATATCAAAAATGACAAATATTAAGTTTTGAACGGACAGAGTTGAGGAGGTAGTTTGCCTAATATATGCATTAAATATAATGTGCATCTTTTAGAAAAGGTTTATGAGTTTGTGACTCTTATATGTGAGTGAAATGTAGTAGTTCAATAACTCGTGTTACCCTTAACTCAAAGAAACACGAATGTGCAATGAACTTGGTCGTTATGGGCATTGTGGATCTTGAATAACGTGAAAATTAAAGTGTACTCCATGAAGTAGTACTCAGCTGTTCCTGGAACATATTCCCATAACTTTGTTGTAGCCATCATCATAGTGCCATATACTAACGTAATAATATGGGCAATCGGGCATGCAATTTATACCAATCCAACATCATCCATCTCATATAGGTTTTGTTTAACTCATTTTAATTTCAATTATATTCAATTCAGTTTAAATGTGTTTAATTTTAGTGTAGTTTTAAAAAATTCTGATGAAGATAGACTATGTATCTTGTTACGTACTCCCTTTCCGTGCATCACTGTAAAGAAGAAAATAAAAAGATCCATTGTCTTTTGGATGTCAATTTTAAGTGTATATTTAACCATTGTATTCCTATTCAACGACATAAAGATGAACAACATTAGTCATCTTCATCTATGTGCAGGACTTCATTAAATCGTGCCTTTTAAAAAGATTGAGATGTCAGAGTATGTATCCATGATATTATTGGACTCGATCTATATTAATTTTAGCCCATACATGGAAGAAGCTCATCAATCTAATTCAATATTTCTTGCCCCGTAATTTAGGAACATCACATTTATGATACAATCGTCTTCCCTCTTGGTGGAATGTGTAGGAACTTGGGATTGAATGACCAATAATGTCAATGGAATTTAAATAATATTATGAACAAGCTTGTTATTAACCAGTTACGGACTGACATGCATCTAACTAAATTAATTTATCGATTTTCTTAGTATTTTTTTTAAAGCGGCAAAATTTGATTTTATAAATAAAAAGGGCATAAGAAATGCTCGGCAACATTACAAGGACAATATCAGACCTAACCGAATTCGAAGAGAAATACACCTAAACCGAAGAATTACACAAACCACGACGATCACCTAAACCTCACACCCGAACCTGAGAACACCAGAGCCACCCCACACCTAAACCACCCTACAACTAGAGACAACTCCCAAACCTGTCCTAAACCTATTTGAACACCTAAACCAACCAAAGGAGAACGCAACCACACCAAGAGACAGGGGTTGTTAAAGGCGTTTGTGACCGAATGGCAAGTTGATACACAATGTATCCAAAAGGTCACGGGTTGCCAAGATCGTGTGGAACTGGGGCGTAGTGCCTATGTGTATCACAGCTTCGGGGCACCTATGGCACGTGCTGGTTGCTGCTGTCGTTCCTAATCGACAACAGCAACGTGCGGCTCGGGTTGGTCCTCTCTGTTGACGTTCTTCGGGTTCCCCATGGTTCCCGACCTCCTTGATCCACCAGATTTGTTACCAATCATTCTAAATCTCCCACCGACCTCGGACTTTCACAGTGTTAAATTATTCCACCCCCCCCCCCAATCCAATAAGGTCACTGGTCCTGTGCAAATCTCATCCGCCTGTCGTCTACAAATCTCTATATTCATCGGCTATCTTCCATCAGAGTGTGGCGTACCTCTTTACATCTCATTAAAATGTAATTAATACATAAGGATGAGTTTGCTTTGATACCAGGTGATGGAACCCAGGATTCCAGCATCGCAGATCCCATTGATTAAGCATTCAAAAACATATAAATCATCCAAAATATGGATAACACGACATTACATGAACCACTAAGATTCACCCATGCAATCCTGTGTTTAGATGTCCTCATAATGCATTTTACGGACGATTAGGGCGCCTCAACCCAGTCGTGAGTCGTGGTGTCCTCTCAGACACTCTTGGGATTCTGATCCGCCATCTGATTGATCTACACTTGACACACACGCGGTTTCTCAAACATTCTTCTAAACTAAATAGCAAAAAAGAAAAAAAAAATCATGAAAGATTATCTATAATGCACATAAAGTCTAATGTGTTAAGCCCATATCTATAAGGCTCTAACAAGCTTGGCCCAACAACTTAAAAATCCTGCTCCTATATGAAAACAAATGATAATAATAAAAACAGAGTCTCATATGATAAACAAAACGAAAGGACTTGACTAGCAAGTACGAACCATGGTTCCATCACAACTGTCCGAAAAACGGATTACAAAATTTAGGGTGGACAAGGCCACCTAGCTTTAAATATTTAAAGCAGTCGCGTGCAGAGCAGACGCCTTTCTGCGCGCTCTTGCGTTAAATAAAAAAAAGTTAATTCACTCATCTTCCAGTGACAGAACATTTGTGGTGATTCATCTACTTGATATGGTTATTCTCGTCATAGTAGGGAAACATATCATAAATCGGTGATTCGATTCTGCGATATATTTAATCTAACCAAACTAAACTAAATAATGGAGACACCATAAAATACATGAAAACGATAATGAGAAATAAGAATTAAAGAATATAATCTAGAAAAATCTACCACAAAACTAGAATATATGTATATATAACCTAATCATGAGCTACGCGTTATGAATTCCATCATTCAAATTACGAGCAATAATTGAATTCATTTACAAAATTGAAACCGGAGATTTTTTGTCAAAGGAATAAAAACCTATTGGAACCTAACTCAACAACAACTATCACATATTGCTCTGCAGAATATAGTGAAGATTTGAATGATTGAGGCTTGAGAAAAACTCAAGAAGCATAGTATGGGATTATTAGCGAAGCATGTTGGTAGAAAATGAAGCAGGGGAACACCCATCAGACACGCACTGAGCACTGAATTTTATATATAAAATGGTCACATATTTCATGGTTTCAGCCCATTGCAACTAGACTCTTTGTTACAAGCATCAAACTTTTACAAAAACTATATCTTCCAATAATTTTATGGGTTTAAATATACAAGAACCTAGATGCCAGTTGATTAATTAGTTTAGCTAATTAGTTTATTGATTTGGTAATTATGTTCATGCATAGCATTCTCTGGCAAGGTAGTTATTTTTAGTTTGCCAATGCCACTCAGTTTTTAATTAAATGATTTCATAGTTGTATAAATGTTATTGTTGTATTGCTAGTTGGATTTTCTTAAACGAAACGAATGCCTCACTTGTGAACCAATCATATGTTCTTGTGGGATAACATTTGATGGCGTGTAATTAGATATGTTATTTCAAGAAATATTGGTAGAATCTGATGATTTCAGAAGTTGAGAGACAAAATTGTAATTTACCGCGCGAAATTGTTTGAGTTCGTAGGTGGTTCTTATATCAATAAATAAAAAGCCTATAATAAGATTATAAGTCAGTGTAACGGTAGATGATATCAATTGCGAGTAGGAAGGCTGAGGTTTTTTTGTTTTGACGGTAGAAGAACGGAGTTGCAAATAGAAGGGTTGTGGTTCGAGCCATGTGGTACCCATGTTTAGATATTTATTGATAGTCTGTACAGTAATAATTTGTCGATGAAAAATATACTAATTGTTGGGAAAGTCCACTTAATATTATGAGAAGAACTTGTGAAAGACCACCTATATGTGGTCTTTTCAAAAAGACCACCTAGGTAACATTGGCAATTACAGCGACAACATAACATTAACATAACATCACTTATAATAGTACTAACATTACTAAAAATCATTCTACAAAAACACCTGGGTAACATTGGCAATTCCCGCAACAACATAACATCAACAAAACATCACTTATAATAGTACTAAAATAACCAAAAATCATTCTACAAAAACACCTAGGTAACATTGGCAATTCCAACAACAACATAACATCACTTATAATAGTACTAACATTACCAAAAATCATTCTACAAAAACACCTAGGTAACATTGACAATTCCAACAACAACATAACATCAACAAATCGTCAACCTAACATCACTTATAATAGTACTAACATTACCAAAATCATTCTACAAAAACACCTAGGTAACATTGACAATTCCAACAACAACATAACATCAACATAACATCACTTATAATAGTACTAACATTACCAAAAATCATTCTTCAAAAACACCTAGGTAACATTGGCAATTCCAACAATAACATAACATTAACAAAACGTCAACATGACATCAATTATAATAGTATTAACATTACCAAAAATCATTCTTCAAAACATCACTATAAAAATAAAAATAACAACATAACATCAACAATCATCAACCCTAACATCACCAACAAAAAAAACCATTTTACAGAACCAACCCAACATCACTAATAAACATACTAGCTTAACTCAATAGCATGATAACATTATCAAATAACCACACTAACCTCACTTATAACCAAAAACAAAAAAAAGGGATAATGAATATGTAACATCAATAATAAACATGATATCATAAATTAATAGAAGGGTAACACCATCAATAATCACACTGACATTAATTATAAACCAAAACAAAAAAAAGTAGTGCTAATGAATAGGTGACATCAATAATAAACATACTATCATAACTTAATATTATGGTAACAATATCAATAACCATACTAACATCAATAACACAATAGATAACATTAACATCAATAACACAATATCAATAACACAATAGGTAACATCAATCATAAACATACTAGCATAACTTAATATTATTATAACACCATCAATAACCGCACTAAGATCAATCCACTTCACTAGTACTACTAATACGCTACCTCCCTGCTACACACAGAATGTCATCGTCTACTCCACCAACCAACACCGAGTCTCCGGCGACCGACGAAGCTGCAGCTAAAGTAGTGCACAAGAGGTGCGAAAGTCTCGTGATGGTTCGTACAAAAGCAATCAGGGGAAAAGGCGCCTGGTACTGGGCGCACCTCGAGCCAATTCTCGTACACAATTCCGACCTTCCCAAAGCTGTTAAGCTCCGTTGCTCGCTCTGCGAAGCCATTTTCTCCGCCTCAAACTCTTCCAGGACCGCATCGGAGCATCTCAAACGAGGCACATGCCCCAATTTCACGTCCGTACCTCCCAAATCGGAACAATCCCCTTCCAATTTTCATGCCCTACCCACCATCAATTCACCTCAGAAATCAGAACCACCGCAACGGAATAGTTCCGGTGGCCGTGCCTCGGTTGCTCCGCCTGATGTTATGTTAGTTATAAATTGTGGACAAGATGAAGTGAAGGACAGAATGAAGGGAGAAAGAAGAGAGAAGGAGGAAGGAGAGAGAAGGAGAGAAAGAGGAGAATGAACGAGAGAAATAAATCAATAATACCAAAGGAGAAAGCAATGAAGTAGGACTTTTTCAAAAGACCACTTTTAGGTGGTCTATTTGGAGTTTTTGTATAATATTATTGGTGTTCATGATTGAATAGTTGATAATTTATAAATTGTTGATATTAATGGCAAAATAATTGATGTTTAATGTAAATAGTCGATTATTTCATGTCAAAATTGTTGATGTGTGATGTAAATAATCGATGTTTCATAATAAACCGTTGATGTTAATGGTAAAATAAGTGATGTATATTATAAAACATTTGATGTTCATGATTGAATAATTGATAATTTATAAATTGTTGATGTTAATTGTAAAATAATTGATGTTTAAAGTAAATAATCGATTATTTCATGTCAATAATGTGTAATGTAAATAGTCGATGTTTCATAATAAACCGTTGATGTTTATTGAAAAATAATCGATACTTGTTGTGAATAGTTAATGTTTTCTGTTGAATAACTGATGTTTATTCGAAAATAGTTGATGTTTTGTTATAAATAGAAGATGTTTTTAAGTGGATTTTTCAAAAAGTCCACATTTTAGTGGAATCTCCCAAAAGTTTGTCGATATATTTACACGAAAGTTCAATTGGTTTTATCTCGGATTGGAATTGACCTGTCATGAGAATGGAGATACAAATAATTCCATACGAATTTATAAGTCGGGGGGCCAAAAAGTCCAGCTTGGCGAAAATCTGATTTTGGAAGCATGCATAATTATGCATTAGTGTTGAAAAATGGGGTTGCTAATAATTAACTTGTTTCCAAAATATAGAAGGGGCCAAAGTGAGTAGCCAGCCAGCCAGCCAAATTAATTGAGTGGCCGGACCGGCCATACTTTGGTGTCTCTTTGTTTTCTTCTTCCTTTCTGCACTAGCCATACAATACAATACAATACATCCTGTCGATGATTTGAGGTTTTGAGTTCTTCCATTAGATGTTCGTGTGGATTGTCCCGTTGCTTGCCCTTCAAGTCAGGTCATGCTATTGACTTTTACTATCTGTCTTTTACTCTTTTACAATGATTTACCTTAGATACGGGTACCGAGAACCTTTTCTTTTTCTCTTTTTTTTTAAAAAAACTATAATACTAAAGCCGCCAAATTATTAGCCTTTGTTATATGTATTTGCATATTGCTAATGGCTGTGTTAATGTATTTCATCATGTCAATTTAGACTTTGTGACTGTTTTTAAATATAACTTGAATTAAAGTACTTTCACTTTTATTTTATAATTTGACTCAATTCATACATCTAAAATTATTTCAATTTTCAACAACCACTCTACTTGTGAAGTATACAATTGTTAGACGAAGTTTCTGAACTGTTAACCTTCATAACTTGAATCAATTTTTTTATTATCCACATATAACTTGACTCAATATACTATGCAATTCCTTAAATACGACACTTAATACCATAGGTTCATAATAATCTGTAGTTTTATCAACAGTCTAGACACCAATCCACACTCTCATAATAACCCGTAGTTTTACTAAAGAATAATGTGTGCTTGTCGCATTAAAGCGGCATACGCTTATATTTGGAAGGTTGTTTGCTTTGCAAAACACCCCATTTAAAAAAAAATCCACGCTCTTTTAACTTTTTAACAGCTATAATGATTAGCTTGCAAAATCATCCTATGGAGACTAGACTTGTGCATAAACATCCCTAAAGTTTCCCAAACTTCAGAAATTAACATTCATTTCAATTACATATTTATGATTATCAACAACTTGTATTTATTATCAGCCGATAGTTAAACAAAACATAGAATAGTTAGAAATTCAAGTATAAGTCTACAATAAAATAGATTCAATGAAGTACTTTTAGATGGGTGAATTGAGTCACGTTATTTCTCAAAACAAGGAAAGCAAAAAGAAGAAGAATTGATTCAGGTTTTTTTTTTTGATAAGGGAAATTCATTAAGCTTCAAATATTACATCACTGTGGGAGTTGCCTTGGAAAGGTATTTCCCGAGTTTGGTAATGCAGTAAATCATGCTGAATTAAATTACAAAGCCACTCAGGGCAAATATCGCGAATGAGAATGCTGGTATCCATCAAAAGGTGGTCATCGGTGTTATGGTCTTGGGGAGTTAGAATCCCGGAGCTGCTCGATTGCCTCATCTGATTTTGTTGCCAAAAGCTGGGTTGTCCTGGTGCACCTTGTATATTATCGTGTGACGCTCTTTCCTTAGCAATTAAATCAGCTACATTATTGCATTCACGATACACAAAAGAGAGTTGGCTTTGTGTCTTCTCAAGCTTGGTTGCAATGATCTCCACCAGGTTTCTGTGTTTCCATGCCGGTGATCTTTTCCTGTTGACAACATTGTAAGCATAGTTAGAGTCTGTTTGGATAATGAAATTAGTGAGATACATTTGGTAACCTAAGTTTAAAGCAATGTCGATTGCTTTTAGCTCTGCAGTGTCAACATCCGAGTTTCCAAGAGAGGCAGAAGCCGTTCTAACAAATTCCCCTTTGTCATTCCTAAAGATACACCCCATGTAGGCTCTAGAGTTATTAAAAGCACAGTCTGTATTAATACACACTTTGCCTTTTGGAGGGGGTTCCCATTTACAAACCACAGTTAGTTTAGGAGAAGCCTGTTTTCTAGGGGGTTTGATATAAAAACAGTCCTGGACGAGTGGAGCAACTCTTTCCTAAGTTTAAAGATATTAGGTTGTTCATTTCTAAATAAGGAGTTATTTCTGGCTTTCCAAATAATCCAAAGACCTATAATGAGAACAATTTGATCAGAATCATTAAGTTTAGGGGTAAACTCACAAGGTACAGGAGGTAAACTTAGATTTCTAAAATCCATGAACTTCTTACAAAAGAAAATCAGATGATCAATAGATTCATTATCAGTGTTGCAGAGAGAGCATTTAGGGGAGGTGATTATGTGTTTTTTATGCAGGTTTTCAGCCGTAGATAACTTATCAAGAATAGCTAGCCAGATGAAAAATTTAACCCTAGGAGGATTTTAAGTTTCCAGAGCTTGTGCCAAGGTCAGTGGGTTTCATAAGAGGAATCAAGGGATATGAGGTAATTATAGGCACTTTTAATACTAAAGTTACCATCCTTGCTCCATTTCCATAACACAGTATCAGTATCGGGTTATGAATGCTTACAATTCACAAACTTAGCTTAATAATCGTAATCGTATACTCAAAATTAAAGAGTACTACTTTTTAATTTTTACAGTTTGGACCGTTAACATATATTTGAAGGCTACTCGAATATACTCGTATATTTGAAGTTTAATCGGGGCATCTCAGCTCATCTCATCTCACTGTGACTGAATTAAAGTGTTTCCAAAGATTTTTGAATATGTCAAGTTGTGGAAAATGTGGGAGTCGCACTAGAAAAGGACAAGGGGAGTGTGAAGCCAAAAAGAAAGTGAAGAAAAGGAAAAGAGAAAAAAGAGGATAGGATTATGGTGCGGACGTGGAAGGAGGATACAGCTGGAAGGAAGGTGTAGAAAAGCAAGCAAGCTTGATCCAGCTGGAATAGTAGTAGTAGTAGAATTAGACTAGTAGTCTGTAGTAGTAAGCTAGCTAGTGAGCAGTAACCAAATCCACCAGAAATGTTCCCCAGAATGAATTGCCCAGTAGTCCAGTTAGTAAGAGCAAGTCACGAGCAATTTGTGAGGCGTGTGTTTACTTACTGTCTGTCTCTTTGGTTTAAATGCCCCCTTGTGACCATTAAAGGACTTATGGTGAGGACGCGTATACGACTGTGAGTGTGAGATGTTTTCTTTTTTTTAATTCCAACACTTAGCTACTATCCTTTAGTTGTCTACTGAATAAACTCAATTAGCTCATGCAATAGACTGCAAATTACGTAAATTAAGTTAACCGCACAAGTACGACAAGCTCTGGCCCAGGATGACATAATCACATAAAATTCTCCTCCCGTAAGAATGGAACCTATGACTAAGATGAAAGTTGACCTATTTTTAACCAATCGAGACAATCCTTACAGAGAAGAGTGTGATGTGTTTGTTTACTACTACCTCTGTTCCAATAAAAACTTTCTAAATTTCCTTATTTGACATTCTATTACAAACTTCGTAACAACATAAATAAGGAATGTTTTTCCTCCACTCACTAATTTTTTATTGTTGAACTTTCTACTTTATCAATATTTTCTCCACTCTCTTTCTTCATTTATCAATTATTTACTATTTTATCGATATAATACTATAAATTAATTATTATAATACTAATATTCCTAAATTCGACAGAATAAGCAATTGGTTAGGAAATTTTTAATGGAACAGTACTACTGTTTAATTTAGTACAGTCACTTAAGTGCCTAGGATCCCGTTGGCTGGGCTGGGCTGGCACATATTACTACTACTGACTGAGTGATGCCAGTTGGGACCGCTCCTCCGCGCCTCCCAATGATCACCGTCCAGCCTGTCCTTACCCAGACCCCCACCTCACCTTACTTACTTTGTCCTCCCTGCTCACCCACTTTCTCGGGTTTCCCTATACTAACCTTTCAGACCTTATCCTAATCAAGCTACTTAGTGACTTAAATATTACTCCTACTGGTATCTTATAAGGTTTAAATAATGTTAACCATGAGAGCACGATTAAGTTACATGGGCTGGTTCATGGTTGGAAGTAGGGGTGTTAACGAACCGAGTCGCTCGCGAGCCGCTCGAAAAAAAGCTCGGTCAACGCTCAGCTCGAGCTCGTGATCGGTCAACGCGAGCTCGTTCGC
>JAYMSL010003734.1:0-12000 GCA_036897195.1 Plantago coronopus | reverse complement strand
GATTGTTCACCAACTCGATTGATTGATAGCAGTATGTATCTGATCACATTACCCATCCGATCGTGCATATGAGAGCATGTTACCCATCTATGATTACAATCGTCATTCATGTCCGTTTATCTGTCTAGGGTTTAGAATACGGGATTACATCGCACCTGTCCTTTTATCGGTTTATTCATCTATCCAATTATCTGTTCGTATTTTTATTCGTTTCTCTTTATAATTATATTCGCTCAAACAAACAAATAAACCCAACAATCTGTTATTGCTTTTGTTCAGTCGCTAGTAGTACTAGTTTACGTGTCTAATTGATCCAAAGGATATTGGTTTCCTTTAGAGACCGACCTCGGGGATTACCTTATCGCTATTCTATTCAGAATTGTATTAGGATAATCTTGGCAGAATATAAATCTTATTTTGGTGAGTAAAACGACGTTCATCAAATACATCCATAAGAGCTCGCTCCACCTCTGATAGCTCAAGGAGTTCTGGAACCCTCATAGTCGATCCATTACTTTCAAAGCTCACATGGATCAAGGCTAAGTCGATTCACGTTTATTTACCTTTCATTATTTCATTGATCTCACGTCTTATCAGATCACTAACTTGATCGTCGGAGTCCATACGACCGGCACCACACCGGTGCTCCCTTTGGAATCTTACGTTCTACTGCGCTCTTGTGGCCTTGCAGGTCGTCGGTGCCCACAAGATTCAACAAAATTCAATTGTAGATTTTCTGAGTGTCTACAATTACAAAGTACAAATGTACACCTAAACTTGTGCCTCCCAAGACTCGAACCCCAGACCTCCTACTTGCAATTCCTTTTCCTTTACCACGGGACCACCTTATGACTCCCATTATCAAGTAAATATTAGTAATATACACTGAAATCTGTGTCTCCTGAGGCTCGAACCTCAAACCTACTACTTAATATGACTTTCAACTCATTTTCTCAACCACTGGACCACCTTATAACTCTCAGTTCTAATGTAACTTAGTTCGTCCAATAGACATTTAGGTGTCCATCTTTTACACCTTTACAATCTCACTTTACGGTGTGATAAAACCTGCCCTCTTTCAAACAAGACTTCCAGTTAATATCAAAGCACCTAAAATTATGTGTTATCAATCCAATCTAGTCCGATGTAGCATGTGTTTCAACCAAATTAACAAGAGAAAAACTTGGGAGAGACCACCTATATTTGTGGTCTTTTCTAAAAGACCATCTTGGTAACATTGACAATTCCAACCACAACATAACATCAACAAAACATCAATATAACATCACTTATAATAGTACCAATATTACCAAAAATCATTATACAAAACATCACTGTAAAAATCACTCAAACTAATGTCTAAACAACAACATAACATCAACAATATCATCAACCTAACATCACTTATAACAGAAATAACGTAGGGAACATTACCAATAAATAACCATTTTACAGAACCAACCCAACACCATATACATCACTAAACCTACTTAAAAACCAGATAACATCCTCAATAAAAAACCTCACATCACTTATAACAGTACTAACACCACCAAATATCATTATGTGACACCTGCCCCTGCTCAATCGGCACCTCATCCATATTGTCAACAACACGGCCCTTACGCTTGGTCTTCTCCTTACCCGCCTTCTCCGTAGTCACTTTTTATTCTCCCTTGGTTTCACTTTTTCACCAACACTTTATTCAATTTATTCTTTTTGGCTTACTCACCTAATACCAACACAACAAACAAAAACACATAATCAGTTACACAAACATCAACTAATATACACTAAGCAACACATATATAATCAAAACATAACACTTATTCCGAAACAAACAATCACATATAAAACACATAACATCAACAACTCTATACCAAAAACAAATGACATCGCTTGACATCAAAACAACTCTGTACCAAAAATAAAAATCACATGACATAACACTTATTCTGAAACAAACAACATCACATGACATCAAAACAACTCTGTACAAAAAATAAAAATCTCCATACAAAATGCATAACACTGCCAATTTTGCACTCCACATCACCAGTAAACCACCAAAACATCACAGAACAAAAAAAATAAATCAAAAACCCCCAAAAACCACACTAACATCATTTATAAGCAATATAGGTAATACAAGTAACATCACTAATAAACATACTAACATAACTTAATATCATGGTAACATCATCAATAACCACACTAACATCACTAATTATCAAAACCAAAAAGCAAGGCTAATGAACAGGTAAAATCACTAATAAACATAATATCATGATTTAATATTAGGGTAGTAACACCATCAATAACCACACTAACATCACTTATAACCCAACCAAACTAAAAAAAAAAAAAACAGCAACATAACTATAAAACTCACCAAAACAATTGAAAATTATAAAAAAAAACCCAGATACATCACTAATTCAGTCCTAAAACTAAACAATTCGAATCAAAAGCATCAATAAGACCGTTTCAAGATAAACATCACCAATGTGACAAATAACATCAACCATATATGTACCAACATCGACATTTCTACACTCCGCATCACTAATAAACAACCAGAACATCACAGAACAAAAAAAAAAATCAACCCCAACAAAAAAAAAACCATACTAACATCACTTATACACAATTCATGTAATACAGGTAACATCACTAATAAACATACTAGCATAACTTAATAGCAGAGTAACATAACATAGGTAAAAAAAACTAAACAAAAAACACTGATTCCTTAAACCAAGCTTGACACAACTAAGTATCATACTCATACCTACATGCAGGTCCATACTTCACCTCAGTTGCTCAGCGTCAGCGCAGAAGCATTGCAATCAAATTTCAGAAATCAAACAGATTAAATAGAACACTCACGAGTTTAATTGATCAACGCAGGTAAGTACACAATAATTTCACTTCTCCAAGTTTAATTGATCAATCATTTATGAAACAAAATCTGTCATAAATCAAACAAGTTTTTCGATAAAACGACACGAACCTGGCCGAAATCAGCAACTTTAAGAACACCGTCAGCTGAAATAAGCAAATTGGAGGGCTTCAAATCCCTATGAGCAATCGAATTCCGATGACAAGCATCCAACCCAACCAGAATCTGTAGCATCCATCTCTTCACCTCTCGAGAACGACACGAGCATCAACAATTTCAAGCTTTTGAACACTAAATCGGAGAGAAAAATTAATGAAATCGATGAAAATAGTCGATTGCAAGGGTTTCAGATATTTTTTCGTCGGAAGAGAGAAAGGAGACGGTTGGAGTTCTGAAAAGAGCGTGAGGGAATAGAAAATAAAAGGAAAAAAAGAAAAAGCAGCCTTTATATGGTGACCCGTTTAAATTTAAATTTGGATCCGAATTAACATATCCGACCCGCGTTTTTAATCTGGATACTAGTAAAATATGGACTTTTTAAAAAGTCCACATTTAAGTGGTCTTTTCTAAGTTTTTGTAAGCAAATATAGCAATTCAAATTAGAAACAGTTGGTAACTCCACGGCTAGCATGTTTCGTTGCTTGCCATTTACCTGGTATGTGGCCACCTGATTATCTATGTTGATAACGAGACCCATAGTCTGCACAAACGGTCTCCCCAAAAGTATAATCTCGAAAGCTGGCCTTTGGTCCTCTCGAGGAGGGCTCATCACTACAAAGTCGGCTACCACATACGCTCTGCCGATCCTAACAAGAACGTCTTCAATCATTCCCTAGGACTACGAGTAGACTCATCTTCTAGCTGCACTCTATCTCTCATCTTCTTCAGCTCGAATAACCCCAACCTTGATAATTCTATAAGGCAAGACATTAACGCTTGCACCAGTGTCAAGCATCCCAACAACATCTTCAGATTCTCCCAACCCGAATACATAAAAAGTCCTCGAATTCTTTCCAGTGGGGGATTTCTTCTTTATGAAAAAAACTGGTGGCAAAGATGCTACCTCCGATGCCAGATACACCTCATCACAAACC
The DNA here is from genome assembly GCA_036897195.1 of Plantago coronopus. Classification (NCBI taxonomy): domain Eukaryota; kingdom Viridiplantae; phylum Streptophyta; class Magnoliopsida; order Lamiales; family Plantaginaceae; genus Plantago; species Plantago coronopus. The sequence continues at coordinate 8,004 of JAYMSL010003734.1, read as the reverse complement.
ACTTCGGGAGCAGATTCGCTTCCTTCAACATCATCAATCTTCGTACCCACACCAAATGATACCTCTTCTTCGGGAGCTTTGAACTCCACCACTTTTTCTTCAAGAATGAGTGGCCTTGCAAGAATTCTTGCACCCTCGAGCTACCTCAAGACGAGCTCCTTCATTGGTTACCGTTATCTCCACTAGGACCTCAATACTCGAGAATTACATAATTTGATCAATTCTTGTATAAAAAGTGATTTATTAACTCATAATGAAATTTAATTTATAAAGAAAAAAAAATAAAACTCCATAAAAAAGTGACACTATAACACACGTTGTGCAGAGTTCTAGTATTATCATAAGTCCCCATGCTTTGGAAAGTTCACATCGAATTACAGTTTTTGAGAAATTCAAATTCCGGATCATATTAATATCCGCGAATATTAGATTATCCGATTTAAAAAATAAAATTAAAGAAAACGAAAAATATTTGGATTAAATCTATACTAATAAGAAAAGGGAACCCCCTTTTGTCTCACAAAACGGAAGTTATCTCCAGTTTGGAATAATTGTTTGTCACTTTTGCCCTTTGAATAAAACTATTTTTGAACTAAAAATGAAGTAAAACTTTGGTAAACTAAGGGGCAAATCGGTCCACTCACGTGACACCAAAGGATCTCATCACCAGAGTTAATTTACACCGTCCGATACGAACCGGCCGTTGAATCTCCATCATACCGTCCAAATCAGAAGCTTCACCTGAAACTGCTCCCCTCACTTCAATTCCTTCACTTTGGTTTCTTCTCATCTCTTCCTTACTCATTTCAAAACAGGAAATAACAACACCCATAGGATGCTAAACATTGATCAAACTTATTAAGTACTCACTAATCAACCTCAATCTATCCTTTCCTTCAATTACTGGTAAGTTTTAAACATTCTTATTCTTATTCTTTCATGTTTTGTATTGTATTGTATTGATGGTACTGATTTTTTTGTTACTACTCTTGCTCCTAAAAATTAAGGGCAAATTGTTACTACTTTGTTTATAGTGCCACAATGGAGAGGAATTAGCCTTTAATTTGTAATTTGGAATTTTTTATTCTCTGCAAATCGTTTTTATTTGCTTTCATTAATTTATCCCCCTTTTTTTACTTTCAAAGTTTCATTTCTCACAGAATGTTGCTGGGGATTCTCTTTGTTCAAATAGCACATGTTTGATTCCTTTTTTTTTTATCTCTTGAATCATTTAGTAGCAATGGAGATAAATAAATATGCATACTCATTCTCAACCTCCTAACTGTCTTCAGCTGCAATGGATCATTTAGTATAGATTGTGTCTTTTATAAGTCAATTCGACACCTGTAAAACTAACAATTTATCCACATACTGAGTATATTGCTTTACTCCCTTATTGGGAACTAATATATCACAGATGGATCCCGAAATTGAACGAATCCGTGAGGGAAACAGGATTCGACAACGAGAAAGAAGAGCAGCAATGACCGAAGAACAAAGAGAAACATACCTTGCACAGAGGCGCGAAAGGTATCGTCTAGGTAGAGCAGCAACTACATCTAATCCGAAAAACTCGGTCTCACTGAATTCCAGCAATTTTTCCGCTCAAGTTCGCACAACAAGAAGAGGATGACGCCCGACAATGACAACAGAACAGAGAGATGCATATCTAGCTCAAACACGCCAAAATTACCGTATGCGAAACCAACAGCCGCAAGAAAGTTCAAGTAAAGTATTCTGGTTTCCCTATTTCATACAACTTAAGAACTAATGTATGCAAATTTGCTCACCTTCATTGATTTTTCCCCAGCAAATGTGGATCGTTCTGTTCGTAACACACCTCAAAATCAACGTGCACCAAATCAACAGGCACAATCAACTTCAGGTAAACTCATCAGATTGTACTACTATTCAAAGTTAACAACCAAAGTCTACCATTTCGCTCAAGTTCGTTTCTTCTCTTCAGAAAATATTCAGCACTTCAATTCTAATAATTCATTTCAACGCCCCACCAAGTTCAACATCAGGAGTTGCTGAAACTACAGGTACACTATCTCATGATTCTACTTTCAATTTTCATTAATACTGTCCAGTAGAATTTCATCATAACTTCTCTTTGATATTTTGCAGACAGAGTTGTGGGGACTGGTGTTCTTACACCTCTGCATTATAATCCATTTGCCAACATCAATCCAAATAGTATGTTCCAAGGCTCTACTTCATACTCATATGCTCCAAACATTGAAGGTACTTTTTACTCACCCTCCTTAATTACTAATAATACGCAATACTAAATCTCCTGCCATATATCAACAATGTTTACCAATTTGCTTGGTTAATTTTCTTCCTGCAGACAACGAAATACACACTCACATACTTGATGCCGAAATCTTGAACCAAAATAATAGCACTCCTAGAACTTCTACTCACACTGCTCAGCAACTGAACAACAACAACAACACTCCTGCAAACGCTGCAACAGTATCCAGCTCCCACCATAATGTAGCAAGACATTTCATCGAAGTCCCTACATTCCGACCATTCAAACTACCGCAGCCTGCTAATTGCCTGTTTTGTCACGCTATATTGTTTCGTGGTGAAACAGAACAGTTTTGTTGCAAGAAAGGAAAGATTAGTCTTCCAGAAATTCCTGTTCCACCTGAGCTACTAAACCTCTTCACCGATGACTCCAGAAACGGGCGAATGTTTAGACAAAACATACGTAAGTACAATCATGTCTTCTCATTTACGTCCATTGGTGTCGACCTTGATGATAGTGTTAATATTGGTCAAGGAGTATATACGTTCAGAGCACATGGCTCAATATACCACAAGATTGGTTCTCTACTGCCTCCTCCTGGAAATAGGCCTCGATACATTCAAATGTACATTTACGACCCTGACCATGAGACCGAACATCGACTTACAGAGAGTCGCGAATTGAGTAGATTCATGATTGAGACGATACAACGTGTCCTACATCAGTGTAATCCTTTTGTGAGGATATTCCGTCAAATTTCCTCACTCACAAATCTCTCTAACTGCAAATTAGTCATCAAAGAAAGACCAGCTATGGAGAGACAATATGTTTTGCCCACTTCTTCAGAAGTTGCAGCTATTATATCATCTGATGAAGGGGTAACAGTCGCAAATAATAGAGACATCATTGTCCAAACAATTGGAGGACACTTAATTCAATTATTGGAATTCTCAGGTTATTATGATCCATTGCAATATCCATTATTTCTTCCGTATGGGACATATGGATGGGATTCTGAGACCCGTACAGTCGACGGTACTGCAGTTTCTTGCTGCGATTATTATGCATATATGCTACAGGTACAATTTCTTATTCATTAATATACTATATTACCTTTTCATAACATTTCTACTACATGATCACTAGCTCTGTGTAATATCTAGGTTCGGCCACGAAATCCATCCATTCTTTTATATGGAGGTAGGCTGCTTCAACAATATGTCGTAGACAATTTTGTTAAGATTGAAACCCAAAGATTGCGCTTTATAAGATCTCACCAGAACAAGATAAGAGCTGATCTATATCAAGGTCTACAAGATTGCTTAGAGGCAGCGAAAATGATGCTGGTACTGATATATATATAATTTTTTTTACTTAGTCATGTTCTATTTATTAATTATACATTCACTGATTATGAGTCAAGCTTGCAAGTGCTTTAACATTGAATTTTATGTATAGGAAATGTCGGACGGCGCACTATTTTACGGTCATCTTTCACAGGAAGTCCACGGGACATGTACGAACGCTATCAGGATGCCATGGCAGTCGTCAGAAAATATGGAAAGCCTGACCTTTTTATCACTATGACTTGCAACTGTAATTGGAAAGAGATAAAAGACCAATTACTTCCGCGTCAAGTTGCTCAAGATAGACCAGATTTGGTTACCAGGGTGTTTCGGGCAAAGTTTGAGGAACTTAAAAAGGACATTTACACGAAGGGAGTGCTTGGAACTGTTATAGCATATGTCCATGTTGTTGAGTTTCAGAAACGTGGATTACCACATGTTCACATGCTGTCAATATTAGATGAGAATGATAAACTCAACACTGCGGATACATATGACCATGTTGTTAGAGCAGAAATACCAATTCAAGAAGATGAACCTCGACTATATGAAGCTGTTTTAAAACACATGATACATGGACCATGTGGAATAATGAATAGAACTTCTCCCTGCATGACAGATAAGGGTTGCAGCAAAAAATATCCAGAGCAATTTGCTCAGTTCACAATACAAGGTAATGATTCTTACCATGTATATCGGCGGCGCAATGACGGCAAATCTGTAGCTTTAGATAGAGCTCGGGTGAAAGTTGTTGATAATAGATGGGTTGTTCCTTACAATGCTTGGTTGTTGCTGAAGTATGACTGCCATTTAAATGTGGAGATTTGTAGTAGCGTCAAGAGCATCAAGTACCTATATAAATACGTGTACAAAGGCCCTGATTGTTCATCTCTTGAAGTTCGCTCAGTCAATGATGAAGTCTCCAAGTATGTCAATGGCAGATATATATGTCCACCCGAAGCTTTATGGAGAATATTCAAGTTCCCTATTACTCGAATGTACCCAACAGTTGTGCGCTTACAGTTACACCTTGAAAATATGCATCAAGTCAGGTACGATGACAATGATATGCTAATAGATGTTGTAAATGACCCTAGAAATTCTCGCACAATGTTAACTGATTTTTTCAGAGTTAACAGAGAAGGTAAAGTACCAAACAAATATCTATACACAGAATTTCCAGCTTACTACAGGTGGATGGAGACAAACAAAGTCTGGCAAAAAAGAGTTTCTACACAACGGGTCATTGGCAGAATGTATGCTGCAGCACCTAATGAAGGAGAAAGGTTCTTCTTGCGCCTTTTATTAAATCATGTTAGAGGTCCTACTTCGTTTGAAGATCTTAGGACAGTTAATGGTGTTTGTTACACGACATTCAAGAAGGCTACTGAAGTATTAGGATTACATCACGAAGATGACAGTGTACGACAATGCTTAGTTGAGGCAAGATCTGTAAGAATGCCACAAGTTCTAAGAAGATTATTTGCAACAATATTGATTTTTTGTCAGCCAGCTAGAGTGCGGAGGTTGTGGGATGAAAATTACGATTTCATGACAGAAGACTATGTTTCCAACAACACTACAAATACCTCCTATGCTACAAACAAGCTACTTCATGATATAAACAGGTTCCTTCTACAACACGGAAAATCTGTCAATGATTTCAACTTGCCTCGGATTGTTGATACTTTCCCGCACACCAATAGCATGTCCATTTTGATGGAAGAAGAACTGTCAATCCCTGTTTCACATGATGATCTCATTGCTCATACCAAGTTAAATTCAGCCCAGGCTGCTGCATTTAACATTATAAAGCAAGCCATACTTGCGAGACGGGGAGAAATATTCTTTGTAGATGGACCTGCAGGAATTGGAAAGACATTCTTATATCGAGCTTTGCTCGCATATTTTAGGAATGCAGGACACATTATGCTTGCAACCGCGACATCAGGTATTGCAGCAAACCAACTTCCGGGGGGAAGGACTGCACATTCAAGGTTCAAAATTCCAATCAAACTGGATTCCGGCTCCGTGTGCAATTTCACCAAGCAGTCAGATTTGTGTATGTTGTTAAACCAAGCATCTGCAGTTGTTTGGGATGAGGCACCGATGGCAAACAAAAAGGCCATCGAAACTGTTGACCGCACCTTCCGTGATATGTTTCAATCAGACTTACCATTTGGTGGGAAAGTCATGATCTTTGGTGGGGACTTCCGACAAGTTGTTCCGGTGGTGGTATCAGGTACAAGATCACAATCTGTTCACTCGAGCATGATTTTATCACATTTGTGGTCATACGTCAGACTTCTTCGCTTGACAGAAAATGTAAGAGCCAATAATGACATTACTTTCTCGAAGTTCCTGCTCCGAATTGGTAATGGTGAAGAGCCTGTTGTGGAAGAAGATATGGTACAAATTCCTAGCTCCATGGTCATTCCATGGGAAGGTTCCCATTCAATTCATAGATTGGTTGAGGCCATATTTCCAGATTTGCATTTGCATGCATGTGATCCAGAGTACATGACACAAAGAGCTATTATAACTCCACGGAATGATGAGGTAAATAGGTTGAATGATATCATACTTGAAGCTTTTCCGGGTGAAGATGAAACTACATTTTACTCATACGATTCAGTCGCTGATGATGTACATAATTTGTATCTTCCTGAATTCCTAAACTCACTTTGTCCCGGTAACCTTCCACCTCACAAGTTAACTCTGAAGAAAGGAAGTCAGGTCATGCTCTTGCGGAATATCGACTCCAAAATGGGGCTTTGCAATGGGACGAGGCTGATGTGCCACCAATTTGGTAGAAACTTCATAGATGCTGAGATCCTAACAGGTGAATCGAAGGGAATGCGGACTTTTTTGCCACGAATGCCTCTACAGACTACAGATGATGCAAATCTCCCATTTAAATTGACAAGAAAGCAATTCCCAGTCCGGCTAAGTTTTGCTTTAACTATAAACAAGTCTCAAGGTCAGACTATACCGCATGTTGGAATTTATCTGCCGGACCATGTGTTCAGCCATGGGCAATTGTATGTCGCTCTGTCTAGAGGTGTCTCTGAATCTACCACCAAACTGCTGATTCAACAGGGAAGCATAGATGGATACGAAGGAACTTACACCAGAAATGTTGTATATCCAGAAATTTTTTCTGAGTTGCTGCGTTCATAGTCCTACGTACGAATATTTTGAAATTTCATTTTCCTAATTTCACAACAATGTTTGGCTTCCCAATATTACACAAATGTACTTCTCACATCACTGATTAAAATATTTTTCATTATTTTACAGTTTCTAGGATTAGGCACGATTAAAATAACCTAGCTAAACTGCCAAGAAAAGTTAAAATATTTTTGTGAAGCTTCATGTATAACTCCTTATCTGTTCTGGGTTTCTTAGCTACGTGGTCTTTCTAACCTAAGTCTTCAAGGCTGTTCTTTGTGTGATTGCTCAACAGAGTCTTTGTTACATGTGTTCCGAGATTGTCGCAATGCGTCTATAATCTGGGCTTTGTTGTATTTTCCTAATCCTATTATTCATATCAATAATGTTCCAGATATTGTGGAGTGGGTATGTACTGTCCGGAAGAGTGTTACAGAGGAGCAGATGTTGAGATGATGCTTTTTCTGTGTACTTCCTGAGAGATTTGATTTGTTACTAACAAAAAGGTCCACAATGACAACCTTTATAATTTAGATGAAGCAGCTGCATTTGTTCAAAAAATTTTGTTGCGATTTCAGACAACACTGATATAGCTTGGACATTGCATTCCACCAGATTTGGATCAAATGCCATGTTTTTATTTGGATACTGCCTGCAGCTACAGTGATTAAGAAGAACTTTGACAATTCAGTACGACCACAGCCAACAGGAGTAACATTAGCAGCTGTAAGGGAGGATGCTGGCAAGGTTCTTGCGTCCAGGTATCAATATCTTCAGCAAATTCATCACTCCCAAGCTGCTCAACCTAGCGCTGGTTGCTCACATGGATGTTTATTTCACGTGACATCTCGGTCACAAAAAATCTGATTTTGGAGGGCTACTGCAGTACGGTGGCTATGCGAAATACTCGATCTTCGTCATTTTCTGAAGTTGCAGGGATTATTCCTGAAATTACTAATGTTGCTGTGTGTTTTCATTCTGTTAAGTTCTATTTTGTGCATTACTGGTGTAATAACTTAGCTCACCTTATAACCAAGTTTTGTGAGGTACATTAACACGCTGGTTCTCTTTTGCCACTTCCACCTCCAGGTCCTTTTATACGTGATGCATACTAATTGTTTTGATGCAATATACTCCCTCCGTCCGCTCAAACCAGCCCCATTTTGCCATTTTGGGCGTCCGCTCAACCCAGCCCCATTTCCAAAAATGGAAACTTTTTATTACTTT
>JAYMSL010003733.1:0-12004 GCA_036897195.1 Plantago coronopus | reverse complement strand
CAGCAAATCACCAATTCCAAATCAAACAAGCCAGTACTACTGCTCTACGACAGAAACAACAAAGGTAAGTAACAATAACTCAGAACCACAGTCCACAGCTTACATAAGTATTCAGCTCTCCTCACAAAGCTGGAGAAATTATTATGCTTAAAGTGCTTCAGCAACGAATCCGTCGAAAACCGATGCGGATCCCAAACGACGAAGCTATTATTCGCCTGACTCCACGAGATGATCTCATCTGTCACCGGATCATCCACCATCTCAGATTCTCAAATGTCTTCTTCAGGAAGGGCGGCGGTCCGTTGTCTCTCAAACCTTCGGCACGCACCACGCACTGACTGTCTCTCTGCCCTCATAGCCACTATCAGAAGTCATCTGCCATTGATTCTCCGGCCAAATTCTGAGCTCTTTGTGAATTACTGTGATGCTTGGTTTATGACTTAAACCAACAAATCACAGTGTTGCTGTTTCCCCAAATCATAGTCACACTTGTTGTTCATAGCTGCGACTATGTTATCAACACTACTTCACCAAATGAATTGTTTCACAATTCGAAAATGGCTCCTGTAGAATGGCAGAAGCTACTCCTCCTACTGAAGGGCCTATTGTGCAAAATGGAAAACCACTGTTGTATCGCTGCCAAGTTGGCAATTGAACTTGTAGGCAATATTTGTGAGCAATTTGCAATGTTTTTAAAAATGAAGAGCCCAGTCGTTTTTCTTGCTGAATATTGAACCAAAGTAAAAAAAAGCCCTAAAACAATCACTTATATATACTAATGAGGCACTGACACACTAAAAGACATTAATGGACTGCATTTAGAATTGATACATTCAATTTTTTACGTTTTCTCTAATTTACATTTTTCACAAGACTTTAGGCTCTGATCATTTCATCTTAACTTTAATTGCATTCAGTTCTATTCATGTTTACGTTGCGTAGTTTAAATTTATAATATTTAAATTGAGTTCAATTCAGGTAAAGTGAATTAAAAAAAATTCATAGTGAATTAAACAAATGATAATAACTACTTTGCGACTCTTTTTACTTTCTAGAAGGTACTCAGCTACTTACCCATGGTAATGTAGATTGTACTCATTTAATGTTTTTGCCAAGAAAAAGGTAAATAAAATTTAATTAATGGTATTTCCATTAAAGAGTCGAAAGAAAATCCTCCGGATCTGGAAAAATTTATGTTGACTGAGTCTTTTCCTTCTGTTAGACTGAATTAATTACTATGAGGTAACTCCAGTAACATTAATAGAGTAAAAACTTTGCCATGATGTCATCATCCCCATTTTTACCACACTCAAGAGCATTTTCCTAGTAATTTTGACAGAATTGTTTCAAACCAAAACTCTATCAGATGTCGACATTTTCAATTTCGTTTTTACTTATTGTGAGCTCATCCTGCTCCAGCAGATCGCCTATTTATATGACAAGCTTTTCGAAACCTAAACAAAAAAACATACAGAAAGAACCTCTGTGATTCCTAAGAATGTCGAAATTTTCGTCGAAAACTCTGTTCTTTGGCATCTTGTTACTGCTTCCATGTTTTGTTTTCGGGGACTGCACGTGTGATCCGGAGGAAGAAGATCGCGACAAGAGCCTCGCACGTAAGTACCAGGTTGTCTCGATTGCGTGCATCTTGTTGGCCAGTGCGCTAGGCGTGTGTCTCCCATCTCTAGGGAAGTTTATTCCTGCTTTGAGACCCGAAAAGCCGATTTTTCTCCTGCTAAAAGCGTTCGCAGCTGGAGTTATCCTGTCCACGGGGTTTATACACGTTCTGCCTGATGCTTTCGAGAGCCTGACGTCGCCGTGTATCAGTCCACAGCCGTGGGGGGACTTTCCGTTCACTGGGCTGATTGCTATGCTGTCCGCGATTGGAACGCTTATGGTGGATACTTACGCGACGGGGTATTATAGGCGGAAGTCGGAGTCCGATGTGAAGGATTTGGATGGAGTGAAGGATGCCGAGACAGGGTCGATTGCGGTGCATACTCATGCTACACATGGCCATTCGCACGGGGCAGTGTCGCCTGCTGAATCAGGGTCCGAGCAGACTGAACTTCTTCGTCACCGTGTAATTGCTCAGGTACTTATTTCTGGAAATTGATTACATCTTATGAATTCGAAGTGTTCGTGAACTCAATTTATGATCGTTTTTCGGATTATTATAATAATGTTGTCGAATAGGCACTTATACTGTTGTGTGATTGTTGAATGAAGGTTTTGGAGTTGGGAATTATAGTACATTCAGTGATCATAGGAATAGCATTGGGTGCTTCACAAAGTCCAAGCACTATAAAGCCTCTGATTGCTGCTTTGTCCTTCCATCAGTTCTTTGAGGGCATAGGTCTTGGAGGATGCATTACTCAGGTATATACAATCTGATTAACGATGTTAGGAGTAAACACTACGACACACTACTACGTACAGAGTTAAATATTTTGGGGACTAAAAACGTTGGTGTTGTTATGCAGGCGAGGTTCAATGTGAGGGGAGTGATAACAATGGCAGTTTTCTTCGCTTTGACAACACCACTTGGGATTGGAGTTGGAATGGGGATAAGCAGTGTATATAGTGAAACAAGCCCAACGGCTCTTGTTGTCGAGGGGATTTTCAACTCGGCATCAGCAGGGATTCTGATATACATGGCGCTTGTGGACCTTCTTGCACCCGATTTTATGAGTTCAAAAATGCAGGAAAATGGAAAGCTTCAGTTAGGTGCGAATGCTGCTCTTCTTTTCGGAGCTGGATGCATGTCACTGTTAGCTGTATGGGCTTGATGTATACAAAAGTTTTGCTTTCATTTATTGATTTTGTAATTTTTTTTGGTACTCTCAGTGAGTTTTAGTGGAAATTATGAGGAAATGCATACAAAAAAAATGAGTTTTGTTAGAAATTATGAGGGTATATGCTGATATCTATATACAACTATTAATGCTTCTGCTAATACTGGTAAAACGTTTTGTTGTAAGACCAGCACTGCAACCCCAACCTTTACATTTGATGATAATTTCAGAAACACTTCATACTCCTAAGCACATGCAATCAAACTCCTAAGCCTGAGACATGTGATACCTGCAATCTTCGAACTCCAGAGACTACTCCAAAGTACTGATACATGCGCAAGCTTGCTGCCCCATGACTCGCGACTCGCGAGCCAAGGAAATCTTCGAATTCCAACAACTCTAACTCCTGAGCACTCCAGAGCCATCTCGAATTCCAACAACTCTAACTCCTGAGCACTCCAGAGCCATCTCGAGCACTCCAGTGCCATCTCCAAAGTACTGATACATGCAAGCTTGCTGCCCCCATGACTCGCGAGCCAAGGAATCCTGCCGACATCTAGAGACCAATTGACCAAACACATTAATAATTTATCACAAAGAACGGGACCGGATGTCATCTTTAAAATTGAGAAAAAAAACTAACAAAACCTCTTGGTCTAAGAACATACCAAAGCATAAAAAATGACTAATGTTTAAAGTACAAAATGGGTGAAATAACTGAAGTTACCTCCTATTCCACTCCAACAAGCTAGCTGAGCCAAGATGGATTCCAAAGAACACAAAATGTATATATTTTCACACATTTTCCCATCAAGAAATTAAGATGTTAATGTACTTCTCTAGAGGCTGCTGCTTCTGATTTATATAGCTGCTTCAATCTTGGTCACTCAGGTAAAAAGTAAAACTGAAAAAAGTAGTAAAATTTGTGTTTGTTACTAGTTTGAATGGTCTACTAGTACTTGGTACTTTTACAACAAATCAATCTAGATCTTGACCAGTAATGATTCACAGACAAAATAAAGAGTTGGTGATCATGGGATATTTGTGGTGAACAAAATTGGGCAATTTTATCATCTTTTGTTGTTAGCTTGTAGCTCAATCCATTTTTATTGATACTGGAATTCTACTTCAGACGTGGGCATATTCGTTAGACCATCTGCACCAGCGTCTTGCTGCTGCAGTTAAGGAATTGTTGTGTTGAGTTTCGATTTAACGTGCTTCTACTGTTGAATGTTGTACATTATTCTGCTAATCTGCTGGGATGGCAAACATTGGTTCTAGCAACGCCTTTGACATACGTTAGAAACTTTTAGTAGTCAGTGTTAGGATCCGATCCTTACTGTGTTATTCATCATGATTCATTCATGTACTATTACCTTACTATAACCTTGAGCCAAACATAGAGATAATCTTACAGGCCAGCATTGTATAGGTATAAAAAATTGAAAATATGATTTAGATATATACAGCAATTTTTGTTAACAGTACTGTTTCTCGTTTTCTAGCTAGTGCTGCTGCCTTTCAGTACAGATTGGAACTATCTTAATTCGTAGTTTCATACCATTACAACAAATCAGATCACATTATGGTTTTTTACCAAAGATCTGAGATATATGCCTTAAGCGGATCCGCCCATACGGGCCATATCGTCTGCACTCTGCACCTAATGTTTATCATCTTAACACATTTTAGCGCATTCCGCTTTCAATCATGAAGATGTTCTTCTGTGATTCATTTTGTGCATACTAATAATATGGAGAAAGAGTCCACTGCTGTATCAACTATGCATGTCACTGTTAACCATATGTGCTAGCTTGATGTATACTAAAGTCATTATACAATACTTTCATTTATTGATCTTGTATTGTTCTTCGTACTCACACCGATTTCCTGTCGAAATTGTGTGGAATTTCATACAAATGAAAATCGCTAAATTCTAGTTGGACCAGCAATATTTATCCAGTTGAACAAAAATGCATCACAATTGATAGCTAGTATGATTGGGAATCCTTATTACATTGATAAGATGACTGCGACTAGGGAAAGGATGAGTTATGCCAGGATTTTGGTTGAGGTGAGATCTGGGGAGAAGTTACATGATCATATCATCCTTGAGGGGCCAGATGGAGGAACCTATAAACAGGCTATTGAGTATGAGTTCAAGCCATTACAGTGCTTCACCTGCTTCCATTTTGCTGAGCTAACAAAAACAGAAATCTTTGTCTTCCTGAGAATAGTCTGCTGAGTCAACAAAGAAGCATGCTAGCAAACATATAATGAATCCTGCCGACATCTGCAGAAAAAAAAAGTGATGGAGCACAATTATAATTCATCAAAATTATTAAAAACCAGTCATGCCCTTGTGGAGGTTAAAAATCGAATTGAAGAACACGGGAGGACGTAGATGAATGTTTAAAACTGACAAAAAACACGAAAAGTTACTAATGTTAATAAGAAAGGATGGACAGATAACTTAGTTAATTACCTCCTATTCCACTCCAAAAAGCTAGCTGAGCCAAGATGGATCTCAAAGAACACAAAATGTACAGTCCCACATTTTCCAGAAATCAACATGCTAATTTACTTCTGGATTCTGCTGCTAATTTATATAACTGCTTCAATCTTGGTCAGTCAAGGTAAAAGTAAAACCGAAAAATGCAATAGAACTTGTGTTTGTTCCGAGTTTGACTGTCTACTTGTACATGGTACATTTACACAAATCAATCTTGATACATTCAGGTTCTCTACCAAAGATTTGAGATGTTCCATTCTGATGATCTGATCACACTATCCTCATTTTGCAACTAGAGCAAGTCTTGCATTAACCGTCTGTAGTTGACAATAATCTAACATTGGTTCTTGCGACGCCTATGGCACACGTTAGAAAGTTTTAGAAGTTAACCTTAGGATCCTTACTAAAGTATCGTAGATTCACTATAACCTTGAGCCGAACCTGGGAGATACTATTTCAGACAATCTTTTTTTATAACTGGAAATGATATAGATGGATTATGCTTTGCAGTTTGCTGATCAGCTTCTAGAGATTACTTTCATGATACTTATTCAACTTGGGACTACTAGTACTTTGTTCAATATACTTTCTAGTGTTGCCTTTCTGTACAGATTGGAACATATACTAATCAGTTTTCCATCATTAAGATATTATCCTGTGATTCATTCCGGCATAATATTATGGGGGAAAGAGCCACTGCATGTATACGAAAGTCATTCTTAGGTTTATTGATCTTGTATTCTTTTTCATGCACTCACTGAGCTTTTGACGAAATTATAAGAACAGAGTGACATCACTCGATTCTGCAGATTTATTTATTCGTGTTGTTCATTTACAATCAGGTATTCGTGTTGTTCATTTATTCGTGATCATGCATTACTCAGGTATATATACCATCTGATTAACGATGTTAGGAGAAAACACTACGACACACTACTACTGAGTTAAATATTTTGTGGACTAAAAGCGTTCGATGTTGTTATGCAGGCGAGGTTCAATGTGAGGGGAGTCATAACGATGGCAGTTTTCTTCGCTTTGACAACACCACTTGGATTTGAGTTGGAATGGGGATAAGCAGTGTATATAGTGAAACAAGCCCGATAGCTCTTGTTGTGGAGGGGATTTTCAACTCGGCATCAGCAGGGATTCTGATATACATGGCGCTTGTGGACCTTCTTGCACCCGATTTTATGAGTTCAAAAATGCAGGAAAATGGAAAGCTTCAGTTAGGTGCGAATGCTGCTCTTCTTTTCGGAGCTGGATGCATGTCACTGTTAGCTGTATGGGCTTGATGTATACAAAATTTTTGCTTTCATTTATAGATCTTGTAACTTTTTTTGGTACTCTCAGTGAGTTTTAGTGGAAATTATGAGGAAATGCATACAAAAGAAATGAATTTTGTTAGAAATTATGAGGATATATGCTGATATACATGCACAACTATTAATGACTTCTGCTAAAACTGCTAAATTGTTTTATATATGGTAAGACCGCGCTGCAACCCCAATCTCTATATTTGATGATAATTTCATATTGACTAGCCAAAATTACGTCTCACGTTGATCATTTTATATATTTTCTATTATTATCGTAAACACATTTTATTGGCCCAACGAGCCTATGAATCTCTAATTGCTGATGCACTTCAAACTCCAAAGCACTGATATATGCAATCTTCAAATTCCAGAAAAGCACTGATATAGGCAATCTTCAACTTCTGAGCCTGTGCTTCAAACTCAAAATTCTAAAGTACCGGCCCTATCAGCAATCTTCAAACTCCGAGCCTGAGCCAGAAAGCTAAGCCAACTCCAGAGTATTTGGAAGTACTTGAAACTCTGCCAACTCCAAAGTACTTTGGAAGTACCTTGAAAGTCCAAAGTACTTTGGAATTACCTTGAAACTCCAAAGTACTGATACATTTAAGATTGCTGCCCCCATGACTCGCAAGCCAATGAATCCTGCCGATATCTGTAGACCAAACACGTTAATTTATCACAGTTATGAAGGAAATTGAAGAACGGGACCAGATGTTATCTTTAAAACTGAGGAAAAAAAACTAACAAAACCTCTTGGTGTAAGAACATAGCAAAGCATAAAAAATTACTAATGTTTGAAGTACAAAATGGGGGAAATAACTGAAGTTACCTCCTATTCCACTCCGAAAAGCTAGCTGAGCCAAGATGGATTCCAAAGAACACAAAATGTATATATTTTCACACATTTTTCCATCAAGAAATCAAGATGTTAATTTACTTCCAGAGACTGTTGATGCTGATTTATATAGCTGCTTCAATCTTGGTCACTCAGGTAAAAAGTAAAACTGAAAAATTACTAAAATTTGTGTTTGTAACTGATTTGAATGGTCTACTTGTACTTGGTACTTTTTACAACAAATCAATCTAGATCTTGACCAGTAATGACTAACAGACAAAATACAGAGTTGGTGATCATGGGATATTTGTGGTGAACAGAATTGGGCAATTTTACCATCTTTTGTTGTAAGCTTGTAGCTCAATCCATTTTTTTATTGTTACTAGAATTCTACTTCAGACGCGGGCATATTCGTTAGACCATCTGCACCAGCTCTTGCTGCTGCTGTGCTGCAGTTAAGGAATTGTTGAGATGAGTTTCGATTTAACGTGCTTGTACTGTGGAATGTTGGACATTGTTCTGCTAATTTGTTTAGATGGGAAACATTGGTTCTTGCAACGCCTTTGACATACGTTAGAAACTTTTAGCAGTTAGCGTTACGATCCTTGTATCTCCATGTACGCACGGCATTCCAAGTAAGTTGATTGACTAGAACCTTGAGCCAAATATAAGAGAAAATCTTACAGGCAATCATTTTATAGGTACGAATAACTGGAGATGATAAAGACACAGCAATTTTTGTTAAGGGTGTTTCGCAATTCGCCCAACTTGTAGATATAATTATGGTTCTGTACCAAAGATTTGAGATGCCTTAATCGGATCTGCCATATTCTGTTTCTTCACCTAATGTTTAACATCTAAACACAATTTAGCACATTCAGCTTTCAATCATGAAGATGTTCTGCTGTGATTCATTATTGTGCCTAATATTATGCAGGATGAGTCCACTGCATTATCAAAGTATGCATGTCACTGTTAGCCATATGTATACGAAAGTTGTACTTTGATTTGTTGATCTTGTATTATTCTTCGTACTCTCACTGAGTTCCTACTCGAAATTGTGAGGAAATTCATACAAAAGAAAATCACTAAGCTTTGAAAGGGTGATATCTCACAAACTCTTGATGCTAAACTGTTTACAGTCCTTCGCCCACAAACCTACCAGTTGAAGAAAAAATGCATCACAATAATTAAGAAAAAAAGAAGAGACTCAGGCAAATACTCCTCTTTCAGACAATCATTTTATAGGTATAAATAACTGGAAATGATACTTATTCAACTTGGCACTACTAGTACTCTGTTCAATATGACATTAAGATATTATTCTGTTATTCATTATGTGCCTAATATTATGGGGAAAGACCGAAAGAGCCACTGCATGCATGTCACTGTTCGTCGCATAATGTATATGAAAGTCGTTCTGTGATTTGTTGCTTAACACGTTTCTCGGTCTTCTGGAGCTTAGACTGCTGTTTTGAATCTTCTGCAGGTGTTAATGCTTGATACTAGGAAACCAGTTCAATACATTACGTTCAGATACATTACCTTCAGAATCTTCTTATATCTGGCTTGCCAACACCTGCAGAGATGAAAAATACAAACACATTTATTTTACCCATCGCGGTGTGGAGGCTAATAAGAACACTGGGGATCAAGATGTTATATGTTCAAAATTGAGAAGAAAAAAGAGTAACAAAACCTTTGGTCAAAGAACATACCAACACAAAAAATTACTACGGTTGAAAGAGTATGAAAGGATGGGTAAATAACTGAAGTTACCTCCTATTCCACTCCAAACAGCTAGCCGGGCCAAGTTGGATTCCAAAAAAAAAAAAACAAAATATGCAGTCCCACATTTTTCCATCATGAAATCATGATGCTAATTTACTTCTGGAGGCTGTTGCTGCTGATTTATATAGCTGCTTCTTTTGGTCACTATGGTAAAAAGTAACTGAAAAAGTAGTAAAATTTGGGTTTGTTTCTAGTTTGAATGGTCTACTTGTACTTGGTTCTGTTACAACAAATCAATATTGACTACTTATGATTCACAAACAAGATAAAGAGTTGGTGATCATGGGACATTTGTGGTGAACTACAATTTTGACAGATTTGATCATCTTTTGTTGAAGGCTTGTAGTTCAATCCATTTTTATTAATGATACTAGAATTCTACTTTAGACGCGGGCACATTCGTTAGACCACCTGCACCAGCATCTTGTTGCTGCAGTTGTTGGGTTGAGTTCTGATTCAACGTGCTTAATGTTAGAAATTGTTCTTGGTTACATTAGAAACATTTAGCTGTTATAAGCATTAGGATCCTTCCAATGTTCATGTAAAACATTCCAGTAAGTAGATTCGTTGTAACTTTGAGCCGAACATAAGAGATAATCTTACACGCAATCATTTTATATGTATACATAACTGAAATATGATTTGGATAGAGCAATTTTTGCTAACAGTGCTTCTCAATTTATATATCTGCTAGATATTAGTACTCTGTTAATTAATTGGTACTCTGTTCAGTATGCTTTCTAGTGTTGCTGTTCTGTACAGATTATTGGAACACATCTCAATTCATATATTTAGCACTGGAATTAAAAGATAGTATTCTGTTATTCATTCTGTGCCAAATTTGTATAAGGGGAAACAGCCACTGTATGCTTTTGTCAATGTTCGTCGTACGGGCTTGATGTATACGTAAGTCGTTATTTCATTATTGATCTTGTATTCTTTCCATGACAAAATGGATGCAAAAGAAAATTCGTAAACATTGAATAGTTGTCGCTCATCTTACAAATTATTGATGCTTATGATAAAACAGTTTTTCATGTACTAGGCCCTCTTCCAATCCGAAGTTGCACGAAAAAGTGCTAGTTATAAGAGTTGGTTTGCGTGGTAAAAAAAAAAAGTATACTAAAGAGCTTACAAAATAATCGTATCATTTAAGATTTGCCTGACTAGTACGTACGAGATAAAAAATGTATTCAAACTTGAATATTGTTGGCAGCAGCAAGCACGATAACCACAAACTGGTGAGATCTGAGAAGCAGCTGAACACCCTCAAGAAATTAAGAGCTCCAATCATTACCCCTTCCCAATGCTTCAGCTCGTGTGCCATCCTTCCTCTCAAACACTAAAGCCCGCTGTAGCCGAGCCAATCAATTCTGCCGACATCTGAATGGAAGCAATACATGAAGCACGCTTAGAATTTATCACAATATTATACACCATTTATGTCCTTGCGAGTTGAATAATCAGATAATTGAAAAACAAGGGATCGAGATGTTATGTTCAAAACCGAGGAAGAAAACTACCAAGAAGTACTATTTGTGCACGACATACTAAAAAACAAATGTTTGAAGAATGGAAGAAATTACCTCCTATTCCACTGTAAAGAGCCAAGATGTATAAATCCCACAAGAACACACAGTAGAGTATCCACTCACACATTTTAATTTGCAACATGAAATCGAGCTGCAGCTTTAATTCTGAAGGTTGCTGCTCTTTTATATTGCTGCTTCCATTTTGATCTGTTAAAAGTTAAAACTGGAGTTTTACTACTGTAACTAGAAGGGTAAAACCGTAAAAGTAACAGAGTAATAAAATGTGTGTTTGTTTCTTCTTTGACTAGTCTGTTTGCACTCAATAACTTTTACAACAAATCAGATCATATTATTGTTTTGTACTAAAGATTTGAGATGGCCCTCGGATGGATCACCGGCCCCATAGGACATATCCGAGTTCTTCATTTATTATTCACCTGATGTTTATTGATACTCATCACTTTAGAAACAAGCATATTCCTTACACAACTTCTTAGACCATCTGTAGTTTCCTCTTGCTTCTACACTTGAGATTCGATCTTTATGACTCTCCAGTTGTGTCTAAACGTAACGTATCTGAGGCATGCCTCAATGTTAGAAACTTTTAGCAGTTTGCGACAGGATCCTTACCGAATGTTCATGTAATACATTCTAGTAAGCAGGCTCGTTTATAACCTTGAGCCGAACATAAAAGATACTCTTACAGGCAACTATTCATAGGTATAAATAACAGAAGTGATATAGATAAGGCAATTTTCGTTAACAATGATTTGTAATCTGCTCAGCTTGTAGAAGTATTACTTCATGAGACTTACTCTACTTGTTGGCACTAGTTTATTCTTCTGTGATTCAATCTACGCCTGATATCTTGCATTATTTGTTGGACACATTCTGCATAAGTTGCTTCATAAACTTTCCAAGCGACTCGTAAGACGATCCACCTTCCACCACACTTGTCCTACTTGCTTCTTTCATTCGTTTCACTTTCTTCCTCACTTCACCTCCGCCATCCATTAGCTCCCGAATCCCCTTCTCTATAACACCTGCTGACACCATAGCCCCATCCTCACTCCTCTCATAATAGCTCAAAGTGATCTCTACAGCCAACCCCAACTCCTTGACCAACTGGAATGCGTTCATTTGTTGCTCAGCATGCAATGGCCATGTCGCAATTGGCACACCACACCACAAGCTCTCCAGCACCGAGTTCCACCCACAATGTG
>JAYMSL010003732.1:0-12007 GCA_036897195.1 Plantago coronopus | reverse complement strand
CTATACAACTTGGAGTTCATGTCTGTTCCAAAGAAAAATGTAATCTTGGCCAATTACAAAGTTGATTAAAATGGTTTAGTGATGTTGTTTGCTGGTTTTTATGTGTTTTGTTTGGTTTTTTTTCCCTTACTAATTCGAAATTTCAAGAAATTCTGATTTGGTTGTTCTAGTGTTGAGCTGAATTACTGTTTACTTTTAATTCTATCTGATGACTGATAGCTTATACTTCCTTTATGGCATGCTGGTTATTAATTTGGATTCTTTGGCACCTGCAAGGTTTGTTGATTCTTGTATAGTTGCTAAAATGCAGGTTTAGGGGAAAAGTTAAAAGGAGGGCACCATTCTGCTTAATTTATAACTGAACCGCAAAATTGGCGTCTCTGGATGAGCCTATGGCAGGCAATTGCCTGCCAACGCTGGGTCGGGTGAAACTGGTGGATTTGCAACCATCTGAGGGCCTTCCTTCAGATTTGTACAAACTGTCGGTTTCGACTCTGTCGCAGTCACTGGCTCAGTATTCTGCTGCCATTATCCAGTTTCCGATAAGTGATGGGGCTCTTATAAGGTCTTGTCTTGAATCATCTCGACTATACTTTCATCATAAACCACCTTTCCCCACTACAGATATTCTTCATCCTGATGACTCAAGGGAGTGGTGTAAGACATCTGGTTATCGTGCAGATTTTCAAATGTGGCAAGAAACCTACGACTTTAGGCCAGGGCTTACTTTGACTGAGTCGAGTGATGAAATTGAAATCCCTCCAGCAGGGCTGGTTGACGTCTTTGCACTTCTTGGGAGAGCATGCAGGGATGTACTAGATGCAATTAGCTTCTACTTAAACCTCCGTAGTTCACCCTTCACTGAGATACTTGACAATGTTCCTCTGAGAAATCGTGAGATTTCTTCGTCGGTGTTGTCTGTTTGTTGTCATGGAAGGCCTTCCTTTCAGGGTGCTCAGCATCATAATTTAACTTCTCAAGAAGATGGCCAGTTAGCAATGTTTACAGACCATGAATATCATGTGGACCGAAGCTTATTGACTCTTGTGAAGTCAGATAGGGCTGGGATGCATATAAGAGACTTTAATGGGCACTGGGTTCTTGTAGATGTAGATCTTGGCCCTCAAGAAGCAATCGTTTACCCTGGACTTGCTTTATACCAAGCAACTGCAGGTTATATCAACCCTGCTATGCATCGAACAAATTTGAGTGATCTGCATGGCGGTATATATGGTCGCTGTTCATTGGCATTCAAACTCATGCCAAAATCCATGACCAGTCTTAATTGCTCAGAGATGCAGGCTGCTGGGCATGGGGTTGATGCTCAGTTCCAACTTCCTGTGCCAGTTGATGACTTCATGCAGAGATCTGCTGATCAGGTTCTTAACAGGAACGGTTTTGCCTCTTTCAGTTTCCCTGCAGCTCAAGAAGGTATGATTTATTTCATTCCCTTTGCCTCTTTCAGTCATTTTAACAAAGCTCCGTTCAGTTGCAGAGTCATCATTATTTATGGAAACTTAAGAAAACATGATAATTATAAGTAATTGTGGAAGAATTATTTAGCTCAGTGTCTCATAATAGGAGTTTTAAAATCTGTCAGTTAACCACTACGAGGTTATGAAACAGCAGGGGAAACATATATCCCAGCTGGTTCACATCGTTTGGAGTATGCCCAATGAGTTAGTGATTTACATCAAAAGTTGAAAGCATAAGAATAGATTGTGTTTCTGTATGTTATAAAGTGCAATGGGACCTTACTATGTGAATAAATTTTACTGAGGCAATGTTTAGTACTTTAGTTCATTACATGTCATCCTTTCCTTTTCGCATCTTATGTGCTTCGTTGAATGGAGCAATCTCTGTTACTTTGTTGATATATGCATGTCTGAACTACTGTAATTCCGATTGTCATTTAAAAAAAAACAGAATTCTGTTTGTCATTGAAAGCCTATAGTCTTTAGTTACTATTGAGTGACCTACTATTACTAGCTTCTTTGTATCATCTTTTGTATTAGCGCTTAGCAAGAAGTTCATAATAACAGGCCTTTGGATGGATGACATGCTGATACAGGACCTATAAAACCTATGATGCGGAGGAAAAAGGACAATACAAGGACTAAACCTCTTCCACCATCGAAGAGGCTGCGACTTGAGGCACAGAGAGTACTAAAAGACAGGGTTCAAGATATTGCTGACAAGAAGGGACTCAAGTTGAGGTTTTGCACTCTGAAGGAGTGTGAGAATCACATGCAAGCACTCGATAGTCCATGCTCAAGTATGAGAATGGAGATCGGTTGGCCACCTGGAGTTCCATTCGTGCACCCGCATGATCTCCCGAATAAGGCCAAGATTGGTTTCCTTGAAACATATGAACCTGGTTGGTCTGAGTCCAATGATATCGAATGAAGCTTTAGGAAGCTTGGAATATTAAGCCAATCGACTGGTAAAGTCAAGTGAGTCATCTTCCATAATAATTTATGACGCTTCCGTTTTACTGCCTTTTCTTCAAGATGTTATTCTTCCTCGATATTCATACATAACCATGATTGAAAAAGAAAATATAAGGCGAGGGAGAGAGTTAAAGTTATGCATTTCAGAGTATTTTTGGTGACTCTTAAATAAAATTGTTTTTTTTTTGGAATTGAATTCAGAGTATATTCTTTTTACTGTGTTTTTAACAAACATTTGTGTCTTACAGCAGTTGTGACAATAATTTGTAACTCTCCCAAGTACAACAATTTAACTAAGTACAACTATTGTGAACAATGAACTCAAAAAGACACAAGCAAGTCTCTGTCATGACGAATTATTCCTGTATCCAGTTTTAAGTTTTCAACTTTTTATTAAGTTCAATATTTTCAGCCTAAGAATGTAAATCTCACACCATTGGTTTGTTATGCAGGCATCTATTGCCATGTTGACACAGCCCATTTCAGCATCGTTATGGGATCTAAGGCCTGCGCAGGTGCTTCAGGTTACGAGATATGTAACATATAAATCATTTGTTTGTTGTGTCGGTTAATATTAACTCCTTGAATGTGATAAAAAGAAGCAATTGATGAGTGGAGAGTAGATTATCTTATTGTCTCCTGTCGTGTAGCTTGAAATGTAATTACAGCAGATTGATGGAGTAAATCACCGGCAAGTCGGCAACACAAGTACTGTCGATCATCTATGCAACCATTTCAAGCATTTCCTGGTTTTGATGAATTTTGGGTTGTTGTCTGTGTTTGGATGGTTAAGGATGAATAGCCACCCATAAATGAACTCCTTTTTCTGGGTTGAATGTGCTTATGTTGTACAAGGAGAATTTTGTGATGCTCTAAACTTTCCAGTTATACCAGGCAGATTTAGCAATTGAATCAGAAATTGGATTTTTTTTTCTTTCTCTTTTCAGATGCAGAAATCAAAATGTTTCAAGAGCAGCTTTACTTGGAAAATTTCCAGTAAGAATGAGCTACATAATGTAAAAATCTACAAGTCGAACATGACTAGTATATCAGAGCATCCTAGACCGGCAATTCATTTCAAATTAATTTATGTATGCCATGACAATATTGGCATCCTAGACTACAGAATACAGAGCAACTAAACAAAGTGTGATAAGTTGGCTACATCGTTGTCCCAGAAACACTGAACATTTCCTATAGAATCAAGATATGACAACGAAAGATACAACAGGCACCTGCATCGTTTTCCTCTGGTCAGCCAGACACAAGATAATCGAATCATATAAAGAATGGGGATGGGATGATCCCCATTCTCAATTTCAGATGCTTGTTTCTTGAATTTTCTCTCTCATTGTCAATTCCGAAATGGTTGTTGGTTCTCGAAGGGTAACTCGATTAGTGTAGCATTGCCATAAAACTCTTCCAAGTTGTAGAACTCTCTTTCAGGAGGAAGAAAGATATGGACAACTACATCACCTGAAACAAGTACATGTCCATCAATATGCAAGTTAATATCCAGCTATTGCAACTGAAGATGGATGCATGGGAATCCACTAAGATATGTTCATGTCAACATTCAATAGTTCAGTACAAGTATATTTTCAAGGATGTCAAACATAAATAGCTGTAACAGGACACTTACCAAAGTCCAACAATGTCCATGAGTTGGGTTTAAAATCCCCAGTTGCTGTTCTTCCATATTTGGCCTCAGCCAAGTCTCTCATTCTACTCCTGAGGCACAAAATAAAAGCAATAAATCTTTATCCTATACAAAAGGGAACATGACTCATGTGGATCATACTAAGATTTTAGCCAATTAAAACGAGTGTGGATGTAATATGGTGAGTCTCATACCCAATGGCATAAACTTGAGGTCGAGAAAACCCAGTGGCAATGATAAAAAACCGAGTCCAATAAACCAGAGGTTTCACAAAGAGAACCTTTATATCTCCTGCCTTGACATCACTTGCAACCTTGGCCAATTCTACAGCAACTGCACAACCCATTGGCAACTTTCTTAGTAATGCGACAACCATTAAGTTCAAGTGTTAAACCCTTAATTTCAGATAGTAAGCTAGAAAGGCCATAGATTTTATATATTACAGGAAGTGGCGTGTATGCTACAATATAGCTCATAATGACAGAAAGAGTAGCATGCTGCTGTCGAGCACATATACTAAAGAAGAATAATAAGCATCATAGGTCTCAATTTTCCGAAATATGAAAACAATTGAAAGGTTGACCAACTAACATTACGTAACCTACATGTTTAAAGTCATGCCTGACCAAGAAGAGGTAGAAGCTATGGAATACTAACTATGACCAAACTGGTTGCAGATAACATTGTGAATTGTTTGATGCCTAAGATACCAAACCATATTATCCATCAAGGCCAAATTGTAAATTCCACCATATCATATGCATAGTTATGTCAGTGCAAACAGCTCCAAATTATTATAAAAAATAAATAAATCAGAATAGCACATCGAAGATTTATCTCTACGACACAGGAAATCAAACAGGATGACAATACTAGTATAGTAGTGTGCGGACAACATAACATAACATCACACTCATGTATATCATCACCTGAAAAGCACTATGAAATAGTAGTAAACAACGATGTAGCTACATAGCTAGACATTTGATACACTAACGTAATCAAACAGGACAGGCATTCGACATCATCGTCAACTTCAGCAATATGTAAAACTAAAATCAGATTGCTAACAACTTTGGATAATGTTTGCTGCCTAAGATGCCAAACCAATTATCTACCAAGGCCTCATTGTCACCACAACATCTAATGTTGCAAATTTATGTTGGTTCAAACAGCTCCAAGTTCTTTTAAGAAATCAGAATATCACACATCAAAGCTACATCTCCCCACCACATGAAATCAAGCAAACAGGATGAACTATTAGATTAATAACATGCGAACAACATAGTTACATAGTAGTACTAATTAACAACAATACAAAGGCATTATGGAACGGCATAACTTTTGGCCATACTCGCATAATCAACACATTAGTGAAACATCTTACAGGCCAAGCATTCAGCATCATCGTCAACTTCAGCTATGGCAGAGATTTGGTCATTGCTTTTATATACCACTTTCCCATGTTTCTTGAATAGGTCATCATACATATCATCTGTATCTTCATTCACATTCTGCAGGGAACACAGGCTCTATCAACCAATTTTGCCTCTTTTTTTATTGTACTAAGTATCCGAAGTACAATAGTGAATTTGCTTGGAAACAATAGCTAAGTTTACTATAGTTAAAAAAAGTAAATTACTGCAGTAATTTCCATGAGATAAAGTTATGTTCAGTTTCCGCCTTATCTGAAAACCAAGCTTGAAGTGAAATAGTTAACTTTGAACCAAACAAAGATGCATAAATTCCTGATTAGATGATACAAGAGTAACAGACTAACAGTAATCAAACAATAAAGTACTAGTTTGTGAATCTTACGGAGCCAATTGCCAATCGAGGAAACAAGGAGGCATGAGAGGCGGGAATTTGCAGAGATTGGGAGCCAGTGAAATAAGATTTTGAAACATTTGTATGAACTTGTCGCCGGAAATTGTCACCGGAAATTGAGGTGCTGGTGCACTGAAGGGAGGCGGAGTGGAGAATCATTTGGATTTTGGAATGGTTTTAGAGCATAAATGGATTGGATTGAATTTGGTTTGGATGGATAGAGCTGAAACAGTGGAGAACTCTGTCTGTGCATATGTCTTGCACGTAAGGAAGAAGAAGAGGCAAAATCCGAAGATATTTAGATTTCAGGTAAAAATGAAATAATCTAATCCAAATCGAGCAGACCAATAGTCCAATATGGATGCTGTGGCGTATTGGGCCTTCTCTTTCCGCCCATCAAAGGAACATAGAACAAATGTCCGAACAATTGCATTGAATTATCAATGGTTAGGGTGAGCACAAATTTACCATTATCGCAATAGTCTTGATATAAGACTATTGTGATTACTTGATAACACATTTTAGTATGGATCACAATTGATATGCTCAAGTTTTGAAATGGCATTTTAACAAAAACATTTTTTATTAACAACTTGAATTCAAATTCTACGTTTACGTAAATGTATAGTATGTTGATGTGACGAAACGGTAACTAATGTACCAACGGTACACCCTCAAAAAGAAAATGTACCAACGGTACAGTTACTATTTTTACTATAACCATCGCTAACTGCCACATGTTTTTGGACGGTAAACGGTTAACAAAACTGTTTACCACCCACGAACGGTACGGTAAACGGTAAGAGCTATTTTTTTTTACCATAACCATCAATGCTCATCCCTAGTAATTATATATATAAGAGAGGGGTCAAACTATAATTTACAAAGTGTAAAAGTTCAAAAATATATAACTTTGTAAAAATAAAGTGTGTGGAACAATTATGTGATTTTAAAAAGTTAAGTCAAAGTATAATTTCTTTTGACAAACAAATGCGAGTTTAAGGAAAGTGTACAAATGTTTGGAGGCTACAACATTTTTTACTAAATTGCAAGGGACTAAAATATGAGTTCTTTAAGAGTTACAGGGCTCAATGCAATGGACTAAAACTTGAGGACTTGAAATGTAATTCACCAAATTAAACGGTCAAAATTATTATCATCTTGTTGAAACTTGAAAGGAAAGGCATGTGAATTGTGATAAAGGTTAAGGACTAAGTATTTAAACTTTAAGTTGTGCAGTTCGGGCAAAAAGGCCGGGTTTGGGGCTCTGTGCAGTCTCAATTTAAATCCGAATACAGTGAAACTAAAGTCAAAGTTGAAGCATTCAGAGATAGGAACGCGTACGAATAAACTATAACTGAAACGGACCAATAACGAAGGAGAACGAGGGCTAACAAACTTACCGGGCGCAAACAGCTAGCTCTCTGTTCAGACTGCACCTGTTCGGAATGACCTTCACGAATAGGAGAACACTCGACTCGATATAAAAAAAAGCAACAATCAGAACTGTACTGAGGGTGATATGAGCCGGGACAACTCATGAGCTGAGGAAAATGACTGTTCAGACATTAGCTGTTCTGTTCGGGGTAAGATTCTGAGGTCAAAACACAACGAATTCTGAAACTTTAGAATCCAAAAACGATCTACATAAAAATAGGAACGTGTGGTGTGGATATAAAATTTAGAGAAACTGACCTTAAACTAGAGCAACGCAGATCGTGCGGGCTGGACAAGCAACAATATGCATGATCCAAGCTGCACACCGAAATGCTCTTCACCAGTCAGAGATCGATGTGTAATGAATAGACTGGTTCAAGATTGGAAGTCGTTTGACAAGGTTTGGTCGCGAAACGGCATCAAACTCGCCATGGTTGCACATCAGAGTCCTGCTGCCAGTTTCTGCCACATCCCGTCCCATGATGCACACAGACACAGTTTGAAGGGGAGGATGATGTAGACATCAAGAGGGTTATAATTTATAAACCAAGGCAATAGTTGATGCAAGATTGGGAGATTATCAAGCTCGAGTGTGAGGGGGGCAAAGGAACGGCGAGCTAGGAATGCCAGTGAGTCAAGAATGTGCGTGTTAGGAATGTAATTAGGTATTACGTTTGTAAGGAGTTGCAGACTACTGTATAGAAGATAAATTATTTAACTAAGTAGAATGAGAACATTTTTATTTAATTTTGAATGTAGAGTCGAGGATCCGAATTAGAAAATGGCAGTGTTATTTATATAAAAAGTCATTTAAACAGGACTCTTGGCCGTTCCTCTTTTCTCGGAATTGGACATACTAGACGACGGGTTGGGTCAAGATTTTACACTTTCACTTCTTTTGGATTCCGCCTATGTGATTTTACTCTTTGGGAGGCTATGGGCGTATGTTGGTTAGCTCCTTTTATTGGGCAATGGATCAATGTACTTTTGTATGTTGGAAAATCTAATCCCGCACCTAGAACCGCACCTAGAACTGGGGGTGAGCTATCCGGGTACATTTTATGGGTCCTCTTTTTGAGAGTGAGATGACTTGGTTTGGTGTTACTTTTGGTTTCCTCTTCCGTGAGTTTCGGGTTTGGGGTGTTGCTCTTTTTTCATTGGGCAATGGTCTCTTAGTGCATGGAGCCACCTCTCCGCTTCGAGATTAATCCCGCACCTAAAACTGGAAATGAGCACGCTTCGAGCTTGCGATTCTCACCCTTGAGGTTTGGAGTTTCGAGCTAGTGAATGTGAGATTTGAACTAACTTTTTGTGGTTGCTTCTTTTTTCGCTCGATGATGGACAGTGGTCACCTCCTTCCCGTGGTTCTGGTTTCTATTTTTGGTTTGGGCTTTCGCAGTGGTACCTTCGCCTTATGGGGTTATATTGGTTTCGTTTTGATCCGTTTATTGGTTGGGATCCTCCAGATTTTTGGTTTTGTTTTGTGGCTGATTATTCGAAGTTGTAATATTGGCCTGAGGCTCGGTTTCTTTGGCCTCGTGGGTGGTTTAGATAGTCTCATTGGAAGTTGGGGTTTAGCGAATGTGCTCCTCATCCCCCGTTTTTGGGTTTTTCGGGGTGCAACCCTTGTGCACCTTTTTTACTTGTAAATTCTTTCGTATACGTAATATAAGTTTTGCCGTTCCCAAAAAAAGATTACCTTAAATAATTCGAAATGGTTTTAAGTTCAAAACCAACATCGTAAGAAGAGAGTTACATACTTACATATTACTCGTTCGTCATAAGATGGATTCACCGAAGTGAATGACCGAGTCTAGGACTCTTGAAGCGAATTAATGGAAAGATTGAGAATTCGAAAGAGAGGGGAAGCGAACGGAAAATCCAAGCAAGGCCAAAAGATCCGACAAAAGAAAATTCAAAATATAGAAAATCTCGGATGTTACGTACAACAAACTTCTATAACACATCAAAACGGAATATTGACATGCATCATGCTTTAGAAGCTAATGCAACGTTATCCCTAAATTGAAGAAACGTTTTAATTTCCGCAAAAATAGTAATTGAATTATTTGTCTTCGCTACTTGCTCTTGGGAGGTCAGGTTCGGGTCACTCATAATTATAGGAAAATTTCGATTACTATGTTACAAAATATTGTAGCTCTGAGATTTGTTTAATGCATTGCTACTTGTAGTTGTAGTTTATAATTACGGATACTTACATCTAGATAATTAAGTCTTACGTTTATGTAATAAGATAGATAAACAATAATTATATCCAACTCCAAAATCCACCTTTCAAGAAACAACAATGAACACATATTTTCCCCTTCTTTTACAATCTTTCTAGATTAATTTTTTTCTCTTCGAATTTTAACCGTAAATTACTCCGAAATCATAACATATAAAAATATAATAAAATTACATTATATAAGTGTATCTAACAATTTTCATAATATAATATACTTTTTAAAATATTTTTTGGTTATATAATTTTCGAGTAATTAGCGATCAAAGTTTAAAAAAAAGTCAAATCTAAAATAATTGTAAAAGAACGGAGGGAATATTAGACTCAATTTTCACTCACAGCCCAGCCCATGTTAGATACATCGGTCACAAATTAGGCCCTACTAAATCAAAAACTTCCAATTAGCTTGTTGTAATTACATCTAATAACCAAAAGTCAAAGTTCAAATTGTTAGTCAAACACTTACTTATAAATGTACAAGTTAGACTCAATTTTATTTGTATATTGTTGATATTTGTATATGAAAATCCACCTTTGGTACCTTATGTTGTCCAATTGTCGGTTTTAGTTACTTAATTCGTCTAAGTTCGTATTAATGCGGTCAAACCTGACGGAATCGTTAAGTTTGACTAACAAATGATCAAAATTGTACTTAGTGCTAACTTAAGGTATCAAAATCGTTCACGAACAAATTAAGGTACCAATACCGACAACTGAACTAAGGTACCAAAAGTGAATTTTTCCAAGAGATTATATGAGAAGGAAGAGTACAAATAATAGTGTTGTATAATGTTATTTGGATTTGTATACTGATACTAAAAAGTAAAAACTTATTAATATGATTAATTATTATCTTTATATTTTTGTATACAAATACTAAAAACTTATGTTCAAGCTTACTCAATTTTAAATTGTAATTCGTTGAAAATTTAAATATTGACATATGGCGCGTGTGTAAAGGGTAATAGTTTATACTAAAATTTTTTTTAGGTCATACTAAGGTAGTGTTTGTCATTACTTAATAAAAACACTTCTCTGCTTTTGGGGAAAAAAACCAGAAATGTAGTGTTTTATTTCACAACTTCTACTTCTGCTTCTCTAAAAAAAAAAGCAGGTAACCGCTGCTTTTTAGAAGCAGCCCAAGACTTGCTTTTTCCTGCTTAAAGCACTCCATGCTGCTTTTTTTTCCTAATTAGCAAATAATTACAACTTTTTATCAAAAACACTTCTATACCATTTTAAGCAAAAGCAGGTCCTGGAGCTATTTTACCTTTTCTGGAAAAGTATGTATCTCAGTTTAATTTTCAGTTTTTAATTTTCCTTATGTACCAAAAAAAAAAAAAGTTTTAACAAAGCCCATATCTGTCTAGGCTTGTCAACGGGTCGGTTTTCGGTAGAACCGTAGCCTAAATAAGATAAAATTATGAAACCGTTCCAGATCCATGAAGATAAAAAGCGGTGACCGCTTAGAAACCGCATGAAATTTACGGTTCTGAAATATGAACCGCTTGCTTGGACGGTTTGCACATGCAACCGTCACTGTCTATTCCTTAATTAATTACTTTCTTTCTGTTTTTGAGAGGTAATTAATTACTTGCACCAATTACTTTCTTAATTTACAGTTTTCCACTATTATCTGTTCTCAGTTTCTCCAACTATTCTTCCAAAACTTTTCCTAATACATAAACTTCAGTTTATGTCTTCCGTTGTTCTTTTCTCCATATAATACTAGTACAAGCCATTAAATTTCAATAGAAAATTAAAATTTTTGTAAAATAATTATAATTGAATATAAAAAAATAATATTATAATTCATACGAGACGCCTCAATACAGACGAAATAATCAACCCGTGGTGGGGATCGAAGCCGTGACCTCTTGAATCTGATGTATCTTAACTTGCATTCGACTACAGATACTTTGACGACGAAGTACTAAAAACTATAAAAATTTATAAACAATAAATTTATACTTCTAGTTTAAAGTCATAATATCATATGAACAAGTCTTTTAATAGATCGTTTACACTTAAATGCATTATGTTGTATTCACAACTTGATACTAATTTATATTATTTTATTTTTCCAACAAAATGAAATAACAAATAACAACTTCCCAATTTACTTTCCTCCTACGAAACATTTAGATTTTTTAATAGTAATACAAATTTGTAAAATAAACAAAATAGCCCAGCCAATTAGAAGTATTAATAGACTAAGATTAGATTCTCACCAAATTTTAGGCATAGTTTTTTAGTAATAGGGAAAGTAATTAATTTTTTACCAAAGAAAAACAGAAGGGAGAAGTGATTAAATTTAGAATAAATTAAATCATGATTTTACTCTAATTAAGATGCACTGATTTGATTCTACTATAATTAGACTACCAT
>JAYMSL010003731.1:0-12010 GCA_036897195.1 Plantago coronopus | reverse complement strand
ACGACTTCTACCATAACTATTAAAAACTGATTAGGAAAAGAATTCTATTATAATAAATCTACCATCTAATGTCGAACTAGATTAGGAAAAAGAATCTTCATCAAACTGAACCGCATCATCATCTGCAATGATCGAGAGGCATTTTCGTGGATTGATATGAATAAGACACTAGTAGGCGAAGTTTCTATGGAGGTCAATCCAGATGCTAATGGGGATGATCATGACTCGGACAGTCTTAGGTATATCCGTGATACTTTTACCTTCCAGGTTATTCCTGCTAGCATCATTCGTCTCAAGAGAAGAAGTGATAGTACTACTGAGGGGGTTCCAGCTGAAACAAAATCCTCAAAAAGGAAGAGGAAAAGGGTTCCTGATCGGGAAAGGCTGGGGATGAAGATTTTCTATGGATCGCCTGATGATTGGTGACTGGCCATTGGTAATGTTTTGACTTTTGGGTGAAGGATGCAGCTCATGCAGGTATATGCATTGGGTAAACACTTATAATTGTCTTTAATTATTTTGGGTTGGAGTTGAAGTACTGTCTAAGTGTTTCAAATAGGTAGTGACTTTCCTATTGCACGGAAATGTTTTGTAAGTTGTGCAAAGGACTTTGGATGTATTTTCGACTAATATTAGAAGCTTAAATTTCTTCGACGAAATTGTTGCTGCTGCTGGTTTAAATTTGCATTTTTTATAGTATATCTTTCCATTACATTAAATTAGAAAAATATTAATTATGATGCAGGGTTGCCAGATTCGTGGTTCGTTGGGAGCGTGCACGCGGAGTGTGGAGCGTGATTCGCCTACTTTCGAGAATCGATTCCCCTAGAATCGTGTAGTGCTGGTTCTATTATTTCTAGAGAACCATTCGTCCATTTTATGAACGTAATTCTTTCATTTTAGGAACGTGATACGTTGATTTTAGGTACGCGATTCTTGCATTTTAGGAGCGTGATTCGCCTACTTTCAAGAATCGATTCCCCTAGAATCGTTTAGTGCTGGTTCTATGATTTCTAGAGAACCATTCGTCCATTTTAGGAACATAATTCTTTCATTTTAGGAACGTGATACATTGATTTTAGGTACATGATTCTTGCATTTTAGGAGAATCGGATTCTTTTTGCACCATTCACCTTAATTGCTATAATTCGCAAATTACGGAGAATCGGTACGCGAACGGTAACGAATCAGATCTCCAAGAATCACGAATTGGAGCGCGCAGAATCGTGATTCTGATTCTTTTTTCTGATTCGTTTGATTCTTCAATTGTGAAGAATTGGTACGCGAATCAGAGCGAATCAGACCTCCAAAGAATCACGAACCGGTGCGTACGATCCGGAACATGGTTCTCCATGCATATTGAAGAATCTGGCAACCCAGACTGCTTAAATTTCATCCTCCTGAGTCCTGAAGACCAGAAATTTAGCATCAGATAACATAGAATCCAAAGTCTTTGTTTTGCATCACATCCTTTCCAAGCAACTAACTTGATCATTCAATTTGTTAGTATAATATGTTACTTATTACTGGGATGGAAACTCTGTACAATGATGTTACAGACTGCAGAGTATGATTTTTTTTTTTTTTTTTTTTGAAACGGCAAAGGATGACTCGAACTGTCAACCTATTGGTTGGAAGCGTCTTACCAACTAGACTGCAGAGTATGATATTTCTTAGCTCAAATGATGTGCTAGACATATTATACAGGTTAAATTTAGAATTCATGCACATACAAGAAAAGGCACCAGATTTATTCATGCACATTACCTAATCAGTGAAGAGATAACTTAGTGGTTTCCTTGCTGGAACTGGACCAACTGGTCGTGGTCCGGGAGACGGCCTTGTTGGTGGAGTTGGGACAGGGGACCTCCTAACAAGTATGAGGAGGGTTCGCGGTCCATACCCACCCTGCCATCCAAAGAGACCCATAAAAAATTACGGGTCTAAGTACTTGACCACTTCTTTTATGTTTCAATGTTCAAGTGTGGAGCCTGCGGGTACATTTTGGGTGGTGTTAGGATATGGTTCGGGTAAAGACCCTGCAATTGAGTGCCTAGTCAAAGTAACAGAGAATAACTGAAGCTGGCTCAAATGCAAATCTTTTATGTGCTTGCTCGTACTATATTGTCGCATTAGAAATAGATATTTGCAACGAGATGCCAATGCAACACCCCCTGTGTTGCTGGTAATATATGTTGTGAACATTAGTATGCTTTACTTGGTTAGCAATACATGGAGACGGAGATATCAGTCATATATTATGCTTTATAAAAAGCTTAATTCTGTCTCTGTCTGCACATTATAGTCTGGATCAGTACTTTTGTCATTGTTGCACAATGGAATTAGATGTTACTATACTACTACTGATGTGCACAGTGCACTACAACAAAGTTACTGATGATTCAATAGGGAATATTTAGAATTCCATGGCCTCGGAACGAAGTTGGTCAGTTCATTCAATGTTACTTGGCTATAAACGTATTGAGACTAACTCAGCGTTCAGCGAGCCATTTGCCAACGAAGAACTGCACTAACCAAAATTCGGACTTACTGTCTTCTCCATAGCAGGCAGCTCCAAAAGAGGGCAGAAAGTAACAAAGAACATAGGGGTGGATCTTGAATTCTGTCATCATGAACAAATTAAGTATCCATATAGGAATTTTTTTCGATCGGTTGCTCTGCAATCTGCATTATTAAAGAATGAAATGTTTGTAATAGTCAGTCTTATCAGTTATCAGGTATGGAATTGCAGCTATGAAACAGGGTTGTATGGCCATTAAGGTTCAGTTTCACATTTCTGAAGAAACCAATTTAAACAAGATTGCTTGCTCTTTCAGAGCAGTTTTATCCAATCAGGATGCTTTCATGTTACAACCATAGGCGCATTAGACTAACTCTAATGCCATAGATGAGACTGTAACTTCATCCAAAGTTTTATTCTATGATGACAATTTTATTGTGACAATGCAGATGGCTCAAGAAGATGACTTTAGTTTCATTTATGGTGCTTAATCCCACTTCTGTGACCCTTTGATGATCCTCTGGAAGCAGGCACATTTCCAGATAACAATGACTTGGAATCTTCAGAGTCAATATCGTATGGTGCACCAGGGACGTAATTGTAGACGATGATAGGACTCCGCACTTCATGGTTCCCTTCAAAATCGAACCATATAAGCGCCCCGGACATGATGGGCTGCTGCGTAATTGCTGGTCCTGTTATGTTCAGTGTGAACGATTGTGTCTCCCCGACTGCTGAAAATGTAAGAACCGATGGCTCAACACTGATGCTGATCATCGGGGGCATGTAAAAAATAGCAGCATAACTTGAGTTTGCAGGACCGACATTTGTAACTTTTCTAGTGAAGGTTCCCCAAATTTGATCCCCATCTCCCATGTATAGGGAAAACGATGGGTAGTTAAGATCCCAAGCTCTTCCGATCGTTGTTGTTTCACAGGTACTGTCATCTCCTGTGACCAAACTAAGGGTGGTGGTGTTGTAGCCTTGCTTGCATAGGAAGTTGATGTAATCTGTTTCGGATGCATCGTAAACTAGTCCCGGGTCTATTGCGCCAGTAGGGTTGATGTGTCCAGAGCCGTAGGCAAACTCACGGTCACGCTGTCTTGTGGAATCCATCACGTACGCTGTTTCCGTATGCCAAAAAGTTAATTTTGAGTAACGTTGTTTTAAAAAATGGGACTAACAGTAAACTGTACCAGTCGTCATGATTGCAGATTTGATGGCAGCAGGAGACCAGTCAGGGTGAGCGGCTTTGACGTATGAAGCTGTAGCACTGGCATGTGGACAAGCCATAGATGTACCAGTGAGTACATTGTAGTATACACTCCTGGTATCTTTATCGTAGATCGATGGACTGGCCAGAGGTGACCAGCCGGCAAGGATGTCCACACCAGGTGCAGAAATATCGGGCTTTGATTATCATCAATTAGAAAGGTGCAAAAAACTGTCAAGAGATGATTAAATCCTAAACAGGACAGATAGACAGAGAGATAGAGAATCACCTTGAGAATATCTGGGGTGATGGGGTTTGGCCCTCTTGAAGAAAATATAGGCATCTTAGGAGCCACGGCATCTTTCCACGTCTCACCAACGAGAATAGTTGCCACCGGGTTTCTGGCAACAGAAATGGTAATGGACATACTATAAGCACTTGTACTTTTCATCTGAAAACACTAATTAAGAGCAGGTATAGTGTTAACTGTTAAGTAATACAAAATTTGCATACTTGGTTGATGTTATGTACTCAAGAACCTTCCTTGCATCATCTGGAGTTATCCGTGCTACTGGTAAGGGATGGCTGAACGCAAAGTCCGGATTCACGATGTCTGTTTGAGCCATTATACTTCCTACCCCTTTAGCTTCGAAGATGGTGGAACCGTCTGATTCTTCTTCACAAAAGACTATCTTTCCAGCAATTAAGTCGTTGTTTATTGCATCTGAGTAACAAGCTTTTGCATCATCTGGGCTGCGACCAAAGGTGTAATTTACGGCATCACCTCCCCAGATCAGAGGATATTGTGTTCCGTTGAGGTCGAAAGGGTTTATGGAGATCCCCTTCATTATGGAAATGAATTTTAGGCATTTGGACTATAATTAGATGCATATTTAACTCAGCAGCAAGATGTTTTGACCTTACAGTTATGAATTGTCCATTGCCAAGAATCAACTTTGTGACGAATTTCCTATCAATAGTGCTAGCTGCAACGGTCATTGTCCAGGGTGCATAGTTGGCGATTGTAACAGGATCAGGACCCGAATTTCCAGCTGAATTTGATGTTAAGATCCCATTTCTCATGGCGTGGAATGATCCAATTGCAATGGGGTCGTCGAAATAATCAGAAACCCAGTCTGCTCCCAAAGAAACCGATATAATATCCACTCCATCTGCAATCGCGTCA
The DNA here is from genome assembly GCA_036897195.1 of Plantago coronopus. Classification (NCBI taxonomy): domain Eukaryota; kingdom Viridiplantae; phylum Streptophyta; class Magnoliopsida; order Lamiales; family Plantaginaceae; genus Plantago; species Plantago coronopus. Next base: position 7,090 of record JAYMSL010003731.1, on the reverse strand, counting down.
TCGAAGGCTTTGAGGATATCTGCTAAACCACATCCCTCATCTGACCAGCAAACCTTGTACACTGCTATCCTTGCACCAGGAACTCCGCCACGTGCTACACCTTCTGCCAGGCCGAAATAGCTAGTCCCTGGCAACTCTATACCAGCAGCTGTTGAAGCTGTATGGGTACCATGTCCTTCAGTATCTCTTGGAGATATCAAATCGGAATCATCAGAGTCCTCGATGCGGTAGTAACGTGCCCCAATAATCTTGCTGCAATATACGTATCAACAATTTAAAAATATTTCATTTCGTCCTCCGCGAATGTAAACTGTTCATCATACGAATAGCAAACAATGTACTATATACATACTTGTTGCAGGTGAAACTGTTGTTTGTTATGCAAGAACCCTTCCATTTAGCCGGGGGAGGACCATAGCCGGTGTCATTGAAACTAGGATGCTCTGGCCAGATTCCTAATTACAGTGTAGAAAGGTAACATTTATTTAGTTTCAACCGTCCAGCAAAACACAATAAGTGGGCGAAGGGATGCTTCTTGGCTCACCCGTGTCAAGGAAGCCGATGATGACATTTCCTTCCTGAGCTTTCGAAAGTTTGCCTTGACTGAACCCCATGAAGTCCCAGGATCTTGTCGTGTGAAGCTTCAGTACGCGGTTTGGCATTACTGAAACCACTCCCTCCATTTCTGCAGCCAAATGTACGAATATCATTCAGTACAAAGTATATGATTTTCATTTTCTCAATTCATTTACATGACATAGTCTCACCTGTAATCGCTGCAGCTTCTGCATCTGTAAGCCTGGCTGCAAATCCGTTAAAGCTCCTTGAGTAACTATACGCTAGCAACTCCCTTGCTGTTGAGCCTCTGGAAAAGTCAAAATCGAAGCTGTGTCAATGACAAGAAATAAAAAAAGACATGGATCATTAGAAATCGATGTGTCAAATAACCTGCCAGTCAGATCTTGTAGCATAGCATGATGTGTGGATTCAAGTGCTACCTCTCCATTAGGCCTCTCTCCCATGTAAACAACATGAAGCTACACATAACATAACTCACTTGTTAGAGACACAGGACGGAAACTTAAATAACAATATCAGGAACTCAGTCGAGGTACCTTGCGTTCATCACAATAGCAGTTTAGAACAAGGGTGGCAAGCAGGAGAGGATACAGAACCGAAAACAACCCCGTATTCTCCATTACGATGAGGATTTGTTAGTGTAACTCTACTGGTATCTTGTTTGAAATTGAAAGTGTATATATAGCAGAAGAATCATAGTTGTTTTCTCCGTATGAGATCCTGTACTGCTATGAAGAGTAACAGAATGTAACTTTGTGTCATCTAGTAATTTTAATAAACATAATTAATCAAGTTACATTGTATTACATTGTAAATGGAATCGTTTTCACCTCCATTTGGCGGCAATGGAATATCTTGTAAGGAACAAAATCATGTTTGGGTAAACATTGAACTATCTGTTTAGTTGATAGGCAAAGTTCATAGTAATAAGCTACCTAATCATAGTTAAAATTGACAGCTGATACGGTATATTTAATGTGAGCGAAGTTGTTTAGTATATTAGCTGATAAATTAGTTGATTTGGTGATCGTATAATGGAAAACAAATATCATAGTACTTTCATGATAATCTACCTCTTGTTCTACAACAAAGACAACCAATCCTCCGCCGTATTTGAGAGAGACAGAGAGGTGATGTTTATGCTATGCTATTTGAACTAGACTTGTAGCATTAACACTGCAAAATAGTGACATCTTGTTTATTATCCATCATATGTTTCAACCCCATTTTTTTATTTTGAAAAAACGTTTGACCTCCTCTTCATTAGGAAAAACTTTCATATTTTCCGAATGATATGCTGTTAAAACTACAGATGAAAAATGAGTTTGGGACAGATAAAATATTCTTAAAAATAAGAGTAGGAAAAAGGATAAGTGTTTAGTTTGTTTTGGTAAAACAGGAAAAATACCAATGGCGTTCATCACAAAATATTTGGCTCATATCGACTTAGTGATGCCCTTTCAACGTTTGCTGCTACAAGCCTAAAACAACTTCGGAAATAGATCTACTATAAGTGTATTCGATAGTTTGAAAGTTTCTGAAATAGATCTACTGTAGTTAGTGAGCTGCAGTTGATCTGCTGGTACAGATCTTCCTACAATTTATAATATAAGTTAATTCATAAAAAAAGCATGGATTTTGATTTTTCAGTGTTCCTTCATTGTACTTTTTTTTTTTTTTTTTTTTACAATGTTAAAAAACAGATTTCGCCTAGGATATTTGTGTAACCGCCCTCTTCCTTCTTTTAGGCTAAATTCTTAGAAAAAAATGGTGTTTTCGTATAACATAAGTAGTTTTAGTTTTTTAAGGAATATTATAAAATAAATTCTCATTTGGACAAAGATCTAGATGTACAACATTTGGACAAAGATCCAGATGTACAGAGAAGTCCAGTCTAGATCAAAACTATCTAAACTGATGAGAGACTATCAAACTACTTCCTCAATCCCGTCCGAAACTTCTCATTTTTTTATCGTATTTAAAGCTTTTCATTTTCGTATAAACAAAATTACTTTCACTAATAATAATAAATATATTCAAATTAATTGTAAAATTAAATGGGGAAAGTTTCATACAGGACGAGGAAGTACTATTTACGTGACCATTTCAGCTATTTACAATACCAGTGATAACTATCTAAATAAAATACGGATAAGAGGTTTATTTTTAGTTTTTATAAATACCATGTACCACAAATTTTCAAAGAAATAAACCGTTTACAGCAGTAGAAGATTGGATCAACCTCCTGCAAAATTCATTGAGATGGTATTCTGTACGGATTAAGTCTATAATGACAAAGAGAAGAGTAGACGCAGCTCACCTAATATAGTTTGTGGGTGATTATATAGGTCGAAGTCAATATACTGTACACATACTCTCAACGTTTCATGGAGACCGCCGGATATCAGAAGAACTAGAAAATATGGTGTTTTCGTATAGCAGAAGTAGTTTTAGTTTTTTACACATGCCCACTATAAATCTACGAGTTTAGATCAATTCAACTGAAACCTATTTAGTCCAACCATTTGCACCTAACTCAATTGACTTCAAATCAACCAGTTTCACAAACAGACCAACAACACACCTCCCAAATAAGCTAACCTAAGCTAAAATCTCACTACTTGTTTGCGGCCCCTTGCCATAGCCAAATCGACTGCAAGCTCGCAGGCCATGGATTCCGTCGTGGACACATCCGATACATAGTGCAACTGTGCAACTGCTCCCACTACGTTTACCCTCTGATCAATGGGTGGATTTGTTTAGCATTTGGCATTGAGATTTGCATTACAAATGGTAGCGGATGATTTCTTTTTTGTTTAAGGTAGTTGAATGTATCATTGAATGTATCATCGCATAGTGTAGCTGATGATTATTTTTTTTAAGGTAGTTGAATGTCTCATCGTCATAATGTAGAAGAACGTTAATATAGTTTTATGTGATGGGCATGATTACAATTAAGGTGGGCATAACACCCAAAACCGAAAACCCGATAATCTGCACTGAAACGGCCCGATCCGAATTTTCGGGACGGGGTTTGGGTTGCCATTTTTAGAAATTCGGGTTCGGGTCGGTTCGGGTTGAACCGAACCAGCCCGCATAAAAAAATGAAAAAATAAAAATATTATCTTAAAACTATTTGAACTTAAAGTTTTTATTTTGAATTAAAACTTGTGAATTGTGATGTTTAGCACTTTATCAAGTTTAAATTTGATCTTTGAATGGAATGGAATGTAATTTATTTTGAGTTTAATTGTCTAATTTGTGATCTTGGAGTTTTTTTTCTTTTTTTTAAAAAAAACGTCCGAACCGAAATTTCGAAACGGTTTTCAGTTTGACTAAATTTCAACCCGAACCCGATTCAACCCGAAATTTCGGTTCGGATAAATCGAACCGAATGCACACCACTTACAAGTATTCTGATTACACTTGTCATAATGTGATCGTAGGGCAGGGCAGTCAAGTTCAAGGAATTGTTTGGTAGCGACGCCATGAATGCAGCCACAGCGTCTTAGAGGATTAAATTGATGCCATGAAAACTGAGTGTCTTTCCTTGTTAATTTTATTCATGTATTGAGAGATGAAAACAAGGTAGCTAGAGGTAGTGATCCACATGATCATATTTAAGTGTTAAGCCTGCAATTTTCGGGATTCTTGTAGCACTTTCTACAGATTTATTGAATGAATGATCACTTTTGCCTAAAAAAGAGAAAAACCAAGTAAGTTCCATTTACCGTCTGAAAGGGAAACGAAATTGAACTTTTTACAATTTAAAAAAAAAAAACCACATGTAAATAAGACATTTGCATAGAGACACACTAATTCTACCTGAATTATTCGGTATTGCAGTTAAATACAATACAACAATCAATACAGCATCAAAGAACTAGCAGGTGTAACTTATAGCAAAATGTAAAAGAAGAGTTCAAGTCGAAGAAAATATATCTTCAAACGGAAGCAAGGAAAAATCGGACATATCTCAAGGGTGTGTTTGTTTAAGCTGCAGGTGTCTTTCGGTTTGGCTCAAACACGTTCTTAATGAGGGACTCCTTGATGGACAGCATTTCAGGAAATTCTTTCTTCAGTTTGCTGGCATCGAGCTCATTGTTACTCCTTGGTGCAACGATCACCTTAGCTTGCTCCTCAAGGTTGAAGTTCTTCCAGGTGTATTTCGGGTCAATGTACTCACGGTACATCTCCAAGATCTCGTTATGGCTAACAACTCCAGGATTTGTGAAGTTCCAGATCCCGGTGAGGTTTCTCTTTGCCATCTCGATGGAGATGGGAAGAAGTTCGTCTAGGATTGTCATGGAGTTGGGAATGTTCACCACCTTCTCGTACCTGGAAATCTTTGTGATGAAGTTACGTGGATTGGAGAGGTCGGATGAGATGGGCATCCTAACTCGGAGTGTGCATACATTCTCGTAATTGTTCAGTAAATCCTCAACCTGGCAGGACAGCAGTAAAAACAAGATCAGACTATAAACACTACAATTGTGAGAATGCAGGGAGTGTTGGTTGATGATAGAAATGGATATATAGACAAGAAAATCAAAAATCTAACATAAACTGAATCATTTAGCCATGTCTGTCAAGAAAAATTACGACTTGAAGAGTGATTGGCAACTTATCTATTTATAATAACCGAACTTCTCCAACTTCAACGTATCCATCTTATTTTAAGAGAATCTACCAACTTATAAGTTGTGGCAAACACTCAAAACCAAACATTTTAAATTAAGTTGTACCCAAATTATTGCAAGACCTACACCAGCAGAATCACCTCCAGTTCACTAAACCAGATCTACTTCGAATTCTCCCATAATCTCCAACATACCCATTTTGTTAGATTCAAATTCAGCTACCTCACTCTTGAACACTACAGAACTTACTCTTCCACCCCCTGGAGAAAAAAGCTACTACTCAATCTAACAATAGCATCAAACAAGCACTATCTTAGACTCAGAGACTCTTAACTCAAACTCCGCCCGCAATCACACAAAGAACAACTTACAATCTTGATCAATATCAGGAAAGCACATCTGACTAGATATCAAAACAGAGTACAGAAACATCCACACAATCCATACACATTACACCAATGCAATCTATGACTAGTCATGTTCACCATCCATAGTCCTGATAATGTTTAAGATCTAAAACCAATTCACAAGAAAACTAATGATTGATTGACTTTCCAGTTTCCACTTCCCATATAAATCTCCAATCATTTTGGAGCAAATTTCAGCTCAGAAAACCAATTTGCATTACTACTAATCCAATCTAACAGTAGATCTCATACCAATAATCATCCTACTTCCTGATAAACAATTAACACTAAGATCTAAACAAACACAAGCATGACTTTACGATCTCCAAACATCCCGGAGCTCATTTCACGAACTCCTCCAGATTCAGATCATCACTAGACAAATAACAACGAACAGACCACCAACAAAAACGAACAGAAATGAAGGAATCTTACCATAGCCTTAGTCTTGGAGTAAAACGATCCAATAAAATTAGGCGTATCCTCCTCCTTGAACCCAATCCCAGACCCGAGGGGATGCGCGTCATCATACTCAAAAATACACCCGGTGGCATAGTTAATCAAGACGAGCCCCTTCTCCCTGCACACATCAGCAATGGTCAACGTACCAGCAACATTGGTCCTGATGGTCTCGACCTTGTGCGACTCACACCAGTCAACATTCGGGCGTCCGGTGACTCCGGCAGCGTTGAACACGTGGGTGGGCTTGACGGCAGCAATATCAGCTTCGATGGAGGCACGGTCCTGGAGACGGCCGGATCCGTAAACGTACTCGATCTTCTGAGCCTCGCAGAGCTTGCCGAGCAGACCGCCGATCCAGCCGGTGCGGCCGTAGATGAGGAACTTGTAATCGGTGGCGCCCATGGTGAGTGAGAGGGGGAGGAGTGTGATTGGAATTGTGGAGTGGGGTGGTGATAAGAGAATGGTGGAAAATAGAGAGAGTATATATATAAGAGAGGAATGTTTGGGTGTAATTAAAAATGAAAAATGGAAAGAGTGGTGAATTCGTGAGATGGGATCTGGAGAAGGAAACTGGAAAGTAGTGGGAAGAAAGGACAGGACGGAAATGCCTTTTTTACTGTCCGAGGTGTAAGGACGGTGTAATGAAATTGAATTAAATTAAATTGGATTAGATTAGATTAGATTAGATTAGATTTATCAATCGAACATTTACATTTCACTAGTATTATTGGCTTCTCGTTTAATTTATATGGTGAAGTATACGTAGTTTTTCAATATTTATGTAGTTTAGTATTTTTATGATTTTTTATTTTATTTTTTGTTTTTCCATAAATTTTTTTTATATAAATTGTAATAATCACAACTTTTGATTTAATAACTACATTGTATAACTATTTTCAAGTGAAAATAGGGGAATTAATCAAAATCAACTTTTGATATTATAACTACCTTAAAGTATTTTTATTTTAGATAAATACTAAATAGTACTCTAAAATAAGTGAT
>JAYMSL010003730.1:0-12010 GCA_036897195.1 Plantago coronopus | reverse complement strand
TCATTCCATTAGACAATTGCAATGTTCTTTCTCTTTTAGAGTTTTCATATTACTGTCTTGTTTTTGTTTGATTGTCATTGTCTTTATTATCAGGTGACTATATTGGTTCTAGACTTCTAGTTATGGTATTTGCATAGCTTCAGTTTAGTTTAAGGGGTTTATTTCACCTGAACATTTCTCAATTTCGAGTTGAAATGACATTAGAAGTTGTCGGTGTGATATTTGAAGCGTTCCTAGCCTCATCATCTTTGGTTACTAACCGTACAAAAGGTTTTAGTGTAGATTGTCAAAATTTTGAAAGATTCAAGTGTCGATTACTAAAAAATAAAGGTTTCAGTGTAAAGTGCAAAAACCCGAAAATGTTGGAGTGTATTCTAAAATTTTCTCTAAAAATTATCCTATGATTTAAAAAAAACATCATAAAGTTTTGGATCAATTACATCTGGTACCTCAAGGATACATGTTTTTAATTTGTTTTCAAATCATCATACGTGAATTCAACTCGGTTCTTTTCAACTGGGAATTTATGGGAATTTTTGAACTGAAATGTGCATATAGCAAAAACTATTTTGAGCAAAGAAAAGCCTATCTTTAATTTATGTTCTGACAAAGAGAGCAATTTCACATCAACAGATGTTTAGTCCATGTTCTGACAAAGAGAGCAATTTCATATCAAATGTAATTACCTGGATCATCGCATATTTGATTAAAAGCAAGGGAGACCATGATATATAAGTATAAAACGATAATATAAGAGGATTCACTGGAAATGAATGATCACAAACAATAAGAAAATTATACGAGTATAAATTACGGATAAAAGAGAGCATTCAAATCTGGTGCTCTTTTTACAAATGGAGCCTAAAAAAAGCACACTGAATCAACTATCTTGATACAACTATATTCCAAAACTTTTGTTGTGGTATATGAGATCGGAAGCACCCATACAAACATCTCAAAGCTGCTGAGCAAGTTATATTTCCTTTCTGGTTCTCGAGCAACTTCTGTCAAAATAAGAACCAACCGAACATCATCATTCCCACTTCACTGCATGCGTTCAGCAAGAAATAGTTAAGGCTGTATATATACTGCACCGAATCTTTTGTTCTAGGGCGTATAAATCTATCCCATCCATAACTTCAAAACTCTATCCTTGCCACCAGATGCTACTTTCTCACCATCAGGACTCCAATCCACTGCAAAAACCTGAAACCCAAGATTTTGTTACTTGCAATTTTATTTGGGGTACAAACTCCCCTGTTAGTTTCAACTTTCAAGGGAACTGGGGAAAGCGAAAAGAAAACATAAATCCTCAGGGAAACAAAAATTTGAGAAACAAGGCAAATACGAATTATCACTGACTATTGACTACGCTAAATTAGACTTTCTGTTCTTTCACAATGCTCTGCCATCACAAGATTCTCATCCAGCCGAGTATGAAAGTATTATTTTATTGGTTCAGTCTTTTTTCGATCGTTTTCATTATTTGTTTTTTTTATAAAAGAACCAAGGCCTAAATGAATTAAGAAGAATATCTTACTTCATCAGCATGACCCGGAAGATTTTCCTTCAATTTCCGTGTCCGAATGTCCCAGACCTGTTGAAAGAATTTGGCACATTTAGCACTCATTATAAAGCAATTTACATTTGATATTCAACATTAAGCAATTTGAAGTTCAGCATAATGCTTCATTGGTGAGAGATGATTTTCATTTTAGCATTCACATTTTACTTTGGACGCCCTTGTAAGAAATAATCCATGAAGGAATTTACATCTCCCATTACATGTACATGTTATACTAATATATAGTACAAACTGCAAATAACAACTTGCAAACCAATAAAACAAGAAAAAACAAAACCAGCAGAAGATTTAGGTCATGTCATAGAACAGACTAGCAATTTGCATGCATTGAATTCCCAATGCAACCTACAAAGTGTGCAAGCGTTGCGATTAGGCTCTAGGCAAATACTAACTATGCTAATCTAACAACATTTACGATTACGTCCTTACCAAATTTTGATGATATGCTTGCATTGACCACTTTGCATTCATAATACTTCAACTTATCTCATAACACTTCATTTCAATTAGCACTCATAATACTCTCTGTTAAGATAACTCTCAAGAGAACAGGAATATAAAGCACTAGGCAAATTACAGAATTAGCATTCTTTAGCCTCGTGGTAAAAAATGTTTATATATAATTTATATTTATCATGCTTACTTACTGCCAACATGAATTTCTTGAATATCATGCATTCATGTTTGATGGATTTGTCCACACTCCATCACCTTCACACCAATTTAGAAAGGAAAGAAAAAAGAGAAGACGAAAGATGACAAATAACTTGCCTTAAGAGTTGAGTCTTTGCTCCCACTCAACAGAAGTCTACTGTCTGCTGACCAGCTGTAATAAGGAAAACACTATTCAGAACTATAGCGCTGGCCGCTGAGTCAGAAGAATACTTGGGAGGGAAAAACTCTAACCTGATTTGATATACAGGCCCAACATGACCACGGAAGGCAGCGACAAACGCCCCAGTGACCCCGTTCCATAACTTAACAGACTTGTCAAAGGAGGCACTGGCAATCCACGCTCCATCGGGTGAAAAATAGACATGATTGACAAGCTACATCAGAAACAAATTAAGTCAAGAATTGCCCATCATGTATAAACAAAAAAAATCCTAATCATTATTCAACGAGTGATTTGTTCAGCATCATGGTGACAAACCAAAATTTTGAGAACAAACAGACATTAATAGAACATACCTGTTGGTGACCAGTCATACGAGTTTTGGGTCTTTTGCTGAGAAGAGGTTCCCAAAGGAACATGGTAAAATCATCTGATCCCGAGACCAATCTTTCAGGGGCATTGGCCTTCATCTTGTTGTACCTTTCCAGAGCAACCTGGTGCAACAGTGAGCACCTTAGTTACGTAAACAAATAATCTAAATGCTAACTGGACATTCAATTGTTAGTACTCAATATACCCAGGACAAACCAACAAGGGATTCAAGATATTAATTATTGGAGGATAAAAGCTGTGTTTAGTCTGAAATTTTACATAATTTCTGTCTTTTTTATGCGCAATTCCCACTTCTTTTCATGTACTGTAGAGCTACATCATAACTGATTCATCATAAATATTAACTGTTTTGTTTTATAGGATGAAGAAGAAGTCAACATTAATGCAAGAATCATTACTTAATAATAAAAGAGACTTGCAAACATGCAAGCAACAAAGAAGTCATCGTTTGACTGAAAGTATTCAAGATCAACAACTTACCTTCTTCATTTCCTCGGCAGATGAATAATGTTTACCCGTGTGATCAAAGGCACCAGTTCTGAGGACATATTCGGTACTCAATGCTAAAGAATTGACCCAATGTCCATGACCCTATATGCAGTATAAGAATGATTAGTGTGAGTAACAGAATTCTTGCACAGAAATGGGATACTCAGAGTGGCAGTAGTGACAAAATCACATCCATGGAGTTCAGTTCATTGAGAAATGACTTTAAACTAGAACCGTGATTGGATTACAATCATACACTACAAGCTTTTTGCAAGGAAATCGTCTTGCCTAGATGAGGACCTCACATTCAAGCACAAACAGAATTGTGCTTGAATTACAATCATTTATTAAAAATCTTTTTGCATGGAAATCATCTTGTCTTGATTAGCAAAAGTTGATTGAGGATCTCAATTCGAGAAACTATGGTTCTGTGTTTCATTCTTGCAGATAACATAACTTTGAAAACGCCCTACTAAAATAAAAACAAAATTTTGGTACACTAATACTCAAGCACAGAATGTAGAAAAAATGTTGGTTAAATGTTTCATGTTTAGTTGGTTAAATGAATGTTTCCTGTTTAGTTTTGTTGACTTTTTTGGGTTGTAAATTACTCCTGCCTATATGTTGGTTAAAAAATGTAGAAAAAATACATTGAAAATGTATAGTTATGGTAATATTTGAATATAATTTTTTATATATTTTTGTTCAATAAGAGTTTGGAGTAATTTGCGACCGAAAAACGGATATCAAAACAAAATGAGAAGCTTTTTCTTGGACGGAGGTAGTACATTATAAAATTAGACTTAATCCACAATGGTTTAAATACCCGAAATCCAAGACAATATAGAATTTGAGCATCTCACTAAAAACTTCGATAATTGCAAAGTACCTTTAATTCGCCTATTAACTTCCCCTCTGTCGTATTCCACATTTTGATTGTGCAATCCTGCGACCTGCAAGTATGGAAGTAGACATTAAAACAATACCGAATCCCACAGCATGTCCAATGAAGCATGCTTGCTTCTTGTATTCTATATCATTATCCCCAGAAAATAAATACTTAATCCTCCCCAAGGTTTATCTACTTTATTTTTCATGAACAATTTCATAAAGAAAGAACACCATCCTTCACGACAAGAAGAAGCTTGAATTTCGGGGTTAGTTCAGAATTTGCTCTGATCCTCAAACCACAAATTAAATTTGTAGTAAATAAAATTAGGAGCAATATGTCCAACATATAATTGAAAAACTGAATGAAATGGCTCATCTTTGGGGATGCATAAAATAATTAATGAGCTGCCGTTTTGGGACAGAGTACCTATATGGTGAATTCATTAATGGCCAAATAATATACTACAAATTCACACCAGAAGAGAGATGATGATGCATGATTATATAATGTACCCAAACAATAAACTCTGCGAGTCTAGATACAAGAAAACCTTACATTATGAACATTTTTTTAGGAAAACAACACCTCCAGTCTTCAACTTTAGAAAAGAAAAAACATTTCTACAGATTTTGTACTTTAAGGATTCATGCAATTCGTACGTTTAGGATTCATGCAAATAAGTGATCCGGAACAATCAAGGTACATACCCAGTATAAATTATTCCATCTCCACCCCATTTCACACATGTTATGGCAAGGGTATGTCCTGTAAGACACATAACACATTGCTTTAAAGTAACATCCCATATTCTGGCATCACCATCTTTGCTTGCACTGACAAATCGACGACAGGGAGCACTGAGATGTACAGGCTCCCACGAAATTCCAGTAATCCATTTCTTATGCCCCTGCAAGTATAATTTCACTAAAAATCATGCTCCCGTTCAAATATGAACACAGTTTTCTAAACTAATATCAAAGTATCGATAAAACTTAAAAGTACTCTACATATTAATAATGGTTAGAAGATTGGAAGTACATTATATATATTACAACTGCACAGATGCCAGTACAAAACAAAATAAAAGATTTAGAATAGTTGGGCTTGCAAATAAAACAATATTTGCAAAGCCCACTTACAAGTGAGTCATTGTAGCCAATCAATTGATTAATACCATTTCTAACAATTTGATGTTGACAAGACGGGAACTAGACGCTACATCTAAGCCATGGGTGGATAAATGGACAAAATAATAAGGAAAAATATGGGGACTTGTACAGCCAATACAACTAGAAAATACACGAAAAGTCAAAAATTATCAAGAGGTGCATTTACAGTTAATCAACATTTGCACACGATATAAATATACTTAAAGTTATAGACACGTGAATTCCCAAACATGCATTCAGATTTCAAACTTGAATAACATGGACATATACAATGCGTGGCCCCTTGAAATCGCATATGATGAACAAATTGCACAAACTGAAATAAAAAGAGCTTTGAACACCCTTTCGAAATTTATGAGGTTCTCAAATGGACATATAAATATTATTTGTCGATCTATCTTTTGAACTTGTAATTAACAATGAATTTCCGCAGGGCTTAATGACTTCAAAGCCATATAAACAGGTATCAAACAAAGAAGACTGACAAAAGGTACCACTCCCACAAAGGTGCCCGAACAACCAACATTTATAGAGTTAAGCAGAGAAACTTATGCCAAGTAAAAAGGGGCTCTGAATTAGAAATGTCCTGTAAACGGTCTTACATTAAGAGGATTGCCGGATGGCTGTCCAGTATGCGGATCCCAGCAAATAAGTTCTCCTGTCTTGCTTCCACTAACAAGATGTTTGCAATCTGGTGACCACGCAATACAAAGAACCCAGTTCCTGTGTCCTATATAAACGGAAGGGAAACATACCAAAATGAGATATTAATATTGAGATAGGACATCAACACGAGAAAAATGATAACTCAAATTGGATATAAAAGCTATGAACCAAAAATCCATAAGAAAAGGTATAGTGACAGGTTCCTTTTTGTCAATCAGCAGCTTTATTTCATAAATGGAAACAGAACAATGAGTGCAGTGCCGCTATATCATGACCAAGAAGCATAATCAGGAACTGACCTTTACACGTAAATAATGGCGTCTGTGTATTAAGATCCCATAAGCGAACAGTTGTATCGCCAGATCCACTAGCCAGTTGACGTCCATCAGGACTGAAGGCAACAGAAAGCACAGCCTCCATGTGCCCTGCAGATACAGGAACATAGAGTAAGTAGATTAGCACACGATCAGACACGTGAATCCATAGAGTTAACCAAATAAATAAAAGGTATAATTTCAAATACATTATCATCACTTTTTGAAAAACAATCAAAACTTCCATACAGCAATGAGATCAGTAAAACAACAAAATAAAGAGCATTAGTAGAAAAGAAAATCAATATTTTACAACATAATTGAAAATATTGGTGATTAAACATCTAAGGAGTAACTAAATTTTGTAGGTTTTACTAGATACCAGCCTTTGATCAGCAGCATACGCAAAAAGTTACTACATGGTGAAAACGTATAACAGGAACCGTGAGATGCTATTCAAAACAGAACACTTGAAATGGTACATTGGAAATCATAACACGATCACTAGCTACCCTCTTGAAAATTCGTTCTTTTGAAGTAGATGGGACTCTTTGTTATAGTTGAATGGTGCGTGCCAAAAACTAATGGAGGAATTGCATAGTAAAAGTAGAAGGCATCTATGGTACAGCGACAATGTTGTCAAGGAAAGATAACATAGACTCCAGCAGGGACGGTTGTACATGTAAACTTGTGGGGGCAGCTGCACCCACAAAGTTTTTACATTTTACCCATAATTTATTGATATTTTCACTTTTGCCCCCACTAATATTTATTGTTTGCACCCACATCATTATGTAATTTCAATTTTGCACCCTCTTAAGTTTCATTACAAAGTGTAAATACTATAGGAGAAAGATATATGTTTCACAGTTATGTCATTATGTTTAAAACAAAACATACGAAGAGCGTATACATATAGATATGTACCAAGTTGAAAGATTATTAAAGTTAAACTTGTGGAAAAAAATTATCTTTCGTTTACATTTTTCAAAAAATCGGCCTATCGGCATATTTATTTTAAGGTTACAAGTAATTATTTTACTACTAACTGTCCCATCGAACGTCAATATTTCTTATTTAAATATTAAATATATTCATGTATTTATTCGCCCCCACGAAGTAAAATTTCTAGATCTGCCCCTGGACTCCATTCAGTTTGAATAGAAGTAAAATTCATTTTAATAGACACAATTCTTAATTTGTAAAATTCAGAACTAAAGATAGAAGTATTTCATCCCAAATTTATACATATAAGTTCATTTCTCAGAAAGAACATCTGAGTCCCATGAAGGAGACAAACCGAAGCAAGAATCGTTAGTTCTTCATTTCATCCAAGAAGTTATTCGGCCGATTTTGAGGCTTTGTACTGATAGGCTTGGGTTTCTTTTGAAATGGAAGAGTGCAATTGCACGACTACTATAGCATTATACACTTCTATAGTACATGGTGACAGAATCTGATACTGAGCACCAGTATATAATGATTATGATCCAACATCGTTCTTTGTTAATACACAGGTTAGACAACCCCTATGGAACTGATGTTTATGAATAATCAAGAATTCGTACCAGCAATGGTCGAAGAGCATCGAGTTACTGGACGAATTCGAAATACTGCTTGTGGCTGATAAACAATATTCACGACCTGCTCCACAGAGACTGTAACAAAATTAAATATAAATATTAACAACGTTATATACATAAGGCTTTAAAAACTTCGACTTTATTAATAGATAGCTCAAGTCAGCTGGATTCCTCACCTTTATTCTTCTCAAGGTACACTCCAAGTTGCACCAAAAGCTCTTGGTCTGCTACATAAAATGCATAGGGCAATTTTTCCTCCTGAAATACATAACTTTTTCATTAATAATAAAGAACATACTAGATTTCTCGATGTTAAATCGACCTGAAAAGGCATGCTCAAACTCCGATAAGAGGACATGTCGTTCCTTTTCCATCCAAAATGGTAGTTAAGCTACCAATCCTGAGCCTAACAGGGCCAAACTTCACCACTCTCTTATTACATGTCTACCAATTTTGTTTTACAAAATCAATGCAATTAGGTTCCAATACGTATACAATTCCCGAAAGCAACTATTCAGAAACCAAAAAGAAACATACTAACATGTCGGCGGTTAGTATCCTACAATCCGCTAAATAACAAATTCTGGTGACACTAAATGATGTTCAATTGACATTTACAAATTGATTACAGATTACGATCAGTCAGTTAAGCCACGAGCTGGTACTTAAGAAGTTACAGTATAAACCGAGTGAGTTTAATTGGGTAAAAGCAGCAAGCTTACGTTCTTAAGCAGCATATTAACGAGGTTCTGCAGCTCCTTAGGGCCGGCATTTTCAGGGAGGAAAATAGGATTTCCATCACCGAGAGGTGTGCCTTCTGGATCAGTGAGCCTACATATCACGCGTTTGTTCATCTCCCTGTCTTCGTCCATGGCTTGTGTATGTGTATCCACTTCCATTGTTGTTCTGACAGTTTGAGCTGTGAGGAGATTTTTAGGGTTTATGGGGTTTTATTGAATTTGAGGTTTTCGAGTGGGCCGAACTATTGGAATGGGCAGTTTCGTCAAAAAATTACCAGCCAGTACTATTTGAGAGAAAAATGAGCTAATAGGTCCTAGTAGTTTTTCAAATAATTCACTTAAGTCCCCTTCTTGTCTTTTATTTACTGAAGAGACTAAAATACCCTCATTCCTGCTTCTCCAAATTCAAGTTCCCTGCATCCGGTTTCTAGCTTCCTGTTCACCGATCTGACCCGACGACATGCTGATTTGATGATATTGCAGAGGTTTTTGAAATCAAATTTTTTTTAGGGGAAAAAGTGTGGCTTCATCCTATTATATATACACTATAAAACATGTAACACGTTGCGCGTGTCATTAAGTTAAATTTGAATGTTATATAAGGATATTCATGTTGTTATTGTGTCACTTTTCTATAGGTTTTATATTATTTTTTATTTTTTATTTTGTATTATTGTAAATTGTGGAATTTTCGACTACTTATTAGAAATTAAAAATTGTCGAAACATGTTCGTTCTTGGTGTCAAATCGTACATATTAAGAAGAGATTATTTTAGTGAAATTGGAATAATTTTTGCATATATGATATAGTAAAATCACTTTTTTTCAGTAAGAATTTGATAATAGTGTGTAGGGCTTTTCTATTCTCAGGTCGGCTTCGTACCGACCTGAACGCAGGTTACCGTTGGATGAGTGTCACGCGTCACATATTTTAATCTAATTCACATATTTTGGTTCGAAGTCTATTTCGTACCGAACTAGGTACGATCTCACATAAATTATTTTGATTTAATAATAAAAATTGTCAAATAATTAAGAATTGTCTAAAATACCCTTAAATATAATAATTGTTTGATTATAATAAATATTGAATATACCATTAATCTTAAATAATTAATCAAACAAATCAATTACAATTTATATTCATTAGGACTTCGAATGGACAGCATTGAGACGATCGACTAATTAACAACATCGAGTCGACATACGCTTTCTCACTATTTCCAGGTGAAGAACCCTAGTTCATACCATCTAACAAATAATCATTCGATTACCCCACAAACAACACCAAAAGCGAAGAAGAAAGAAACGGTACGTAATATCGGTATGAACAAACGGTTGAATTCTATTAAATTTTATGTTTTGGATTGAAATTCTGTTTATTTTTTGTTGCTGCTGCTGTATCGCCAGCTGTTGCTGAATTCGTGTTGCTGTTGAATTCGTCAGTTTTTTTCCGCCACCCATTGTCGCAGCAACAATTCGTTGCTGCGATAATGGTTTGTTAATAGAATCACTGCATTGTTGTTACCGCGCAGCATAAAATATGTTGTCGTGGCAACAATTATTTATGTGGCCTTATATGTTTGAATTTTTAATGCATCCTCTTTTTACATGCAGGTTTTTGTATTTTAAAAGTAGTTAATATTTCAACCGGCTTATGATATAATGTTATTTGTCTCTCATTTATTTTAGTTGTTATTTTTCACAAATATATGTTATGGATGTTGATGCGTATGACTTATGTAATGACAGAAGTGGGAGTTCGGATGATGAATCGCCTGAAATTGAAGACTTGTAGCTTATGGTTTGATTTGTAACGTATGGTACATGTGGGTATGTATTTTAACAATTTTACTATCTCTATTTGGTGTAGACTTGTAACGTATGGTTTGATTTTAGTTTCCTGGTTATGTTGAGTTTGTTTTGTTTTGTTGTTCATCAGTGGGCTTGGACATAGAGGTGGCTCTTGCCTGAGAAAAGGGGATTAACGGTACCGCGCAGTTGAATCCAACGTCCAATGCTGATTTGAATAATGATACTGACGACACAAAGGAGCTTGAGTGAGGAGTGAGGAAATAGTTGTGGATGATTTTGAGCTCGAGACGGAGTTTTATTTTATTTAAATACACCTGTCTACTTATAGTTTGATAAACATCATTAAGTGGAATATATTGATCGAATATTGTTCAGATGCTTTTTTTTACATGGAACAAGGTTTTTCTTCTCTTTTTTTTTTTGGTAACGGCAAAAATTTTATAAACCAAACTCAACATTTACAAATATTGTGCATGAGAATTGCACCCGAGTCCAAACCAAAAAAAGCTCGACATTTTCTTCTCTTAGCTGAAGGTTTTTTCAAATTTTATATTGACTCATTGTTGCGGTAGGGCAGGTTGTTGCGTCGGTAATGAACATAATTATACAGCTCATTCTAATATATACGTTTGGATTAAATGATAGTTGAAACTAAACTGTTGCCGCTGCAACAGTTGATAATTTCGTAGCAATCGTGTAAGTAATGTTTCTGCGAAAGTGTTGCAGGCCTGTCCTGAATTTGTTGTTGTGGCAACAATACGTTGAACACGAAGAATTTAAAACCCTAACCCTAGATCCTAAACCCTATACCCTATTGGGTTCCGTACAATATTATTTATACTTTGACTTTTGGAATGTGGACGACATTGACCGAATTTAGATTTAGGATTTATATTGAGTCATTGTTGCGGCAGGCAGGTTGTTGCCTTGTTAATGAACATGATTATACTCCTCATGCTAATATGTCTGGATTAAATGGCAATTGAAATTAAACTGTTGCCGCCGCAACAGTTAATAATTTCGTAGCAACGGTGTAACTAATTGTTATGCGAAAGTGTTGCAGGCCTGCTCTGAATTTGTTGTTCAGGCAACAATATGTTGAACACGTAAAATTTACAAACCCTAAACCCTAAACCCTAAGCCCTATTGGGCTTCATAACCACGTCCTTATACTATTGCCGCCCCGTCGTACAAAAATCTAAATGAACTATGTAATGATGGACTATATGTTATGAGCGTGTGTTAACTATCCTTGTAACAATTACATCCGTACAAGTTAATGCACTTACGATATTTTTTACACTTTTGCCTTTTGGAATTGGGACGACATTAACCGGACCCTAGACCCTAAACCCTAAACCCTAAACCCTTGTAACAATAGTTAATGAAGGACTATATTTTATGAGCGCTTGTTAACTATGTAATGATGTACTATATGTTATGAGCGTGTGTTAACTATCCTTGTAACAATAGTCTTACATCCGTTCTTGACATGAATATGAGTATATCTTTCATTATATCTTGAATTC
>JAYMSL010003729.1:0-12012 GCA_036897195.1 Plantago coronopus | reverse complement strand
AGATTAACAGTTTAGCTTAACACTACCCAAATCCAGTACTCCCTCCGTCCGCTCAATTTTACCCCATCTCTTCATTTTGGGCGTCCGCTCAATTTTGCCCCTGTCTAAAAAAGGAAACTTTTTATTACTTTTAAATCACACACTCCTACCCCACTTGTACTATATATCAATATACTACCACAATTCAACTCCATTTGTACTACTTTACTTTTCATTTACTACTTCAATATACCCCATTTGTACTATATATCAATATATAATACATTCTTAAATAATGTGCCAAAAGAGATGGGCAAAATTGAGCGGACGGGGGAGTATATCATTTTGGTAAGTTTGAACTTTAAATTTCGAATAAGTCTCATAATCAACTCTCCTATTTAAATTATGTATTTAAACTCACTAACTATAACAAATCACACCTTTTTCGTTTTCAAATAGAGATTAATCTTTTTTTAGATACTATTACAATTACAATCGTTCTACGAATTTTTAACTGATAATCAACGAAATACCCTCCAAGCCCCAATACAGAGGAAATATCAAATAATCACCCATTGTGGAGATCGAACCCATGACCTCTCGGATCAGGAATGTCTCAGCTAACCACCACTCGGCTACAAGCGCTTTGACAAATAGAGCTTAATTTAATAACTTAAATAGTTATCTCATATTGATTTTTTGACGTAAAAGTTAAGTTCGATACCTGTTTTATAATATTCTAAATATTTAAGAGTGTTATAGTAGTATATTACTAATGTTTCATTTTAACTTAGTACTTGTGTAATTATTATACGATAAATCACCTACATTTTGAGATATTTATGACCAAATTTTTTGTCTGCCCCACATGTTACAGGGGCATGTTACAGAATTTGTATAATTATCAAGAGGATAACCCTATCGGACGGTTTAGTTGGACGGAATGCCGGTATTGAAGGCTATTGATCCAACTCCGAACTCTTTGTTTGGTCCTAAAATTGACAAAATGACAATCGGTTTTCATCCGTACCAAAACTCCCAAACCAAGCCTATTAGCCAATGAATTGATGCCATTTGTTTCTAGTGAAAATCGGTTTTCGTGAACTCTACAAATTATGAGAGTAAACAAAACCATGTTTCTTGTGGTTTTCATTTGAATACCGATATTGATCAACTCTTCATTGAACTCCACTAATTATCTTGAAAGTCCGTTGTGGTTTTCGTAAAGTCTCGTGTCTAATCAAACGTGCAGACGGACTATACAAGTGAAGCTTGTACAAAACTCAAATTAGGTATAAGATGAAAGAGAGTTGAGTTCCAAATAGTCTGCCTTGGTCTCCTCTAGATCATCTTCTAATATTTGGAAAGACAAGACTTTTAGGAGACCATAACATTTTCCACAAACCCCATTACAGAAAACTCAGGTTCTGAATCTTCTGACAGATGTTGATATGTACACCAACATGGAAACATGTCAAGATCCAACAACAGTGGAACTCTCAGAATCCGTTCAGACCAGATAGCCCAACTTTGTGGCTGACAACAACAAGAAGTACAAGAGACAAGAACAGGAAAGCAGTAGCAGCAGCCATTGCCAAACTGCTACTGACTAGTCTACTAATGATTGAAGAAGAGTCAAAGGTTATTCAAAAAAAAACAAAAAACATTTCTATAGAACAGGGAGTTAATAGGGAGGAATCCAAATTCATCAGTGCACAACAACAAGTTTGCTTATCATCCTCATCATCAATACAACATATAAAAGAGCTCCAGAAAACATATGGAGCAAAGATCAGTTCTTTAATCCTTCAGCTATCATCCTAGTAATAATATTCTCAGGAGAAAATAAGGTTTGGTAGATCCATCACCGGGCACATCTGTGTTTAATTCTGTACACTTTGAATCTCCCAATGCAAACGCTTGTTCCGTTACAACAACTTCACTTTCTCTACTTCCTTCATCTTGTATTCCAGTTATGGGGGGGGGCAAGCTACGTTAAACTTTCACCGATTCCACCTTCGAATTACCTTCTTAGCACCACTTGAAGTCGTACATTTGCTCGGTATGTTGGACTCCGGGTGTAACTTCCATGTCAAACTCTCCAGGAAACTCCACAGGAATTCTCTCCAAGTCTAGATCAACCTCCATGCTAGTTCGCCCTTCTGTGCATGCTTTAGCAGTGAAAGAGGGTTCTGACATGAAAGTTTGACCCTGAAGCTCGACGGGAGGTCTCTCCATGTTCAGATCGACTTCCAGGCAAGTTCTTCCTTCCGTACATGCTTTATTAGTGAAGAAGGGTTCTGAACCGAACATTTCACTCTGGCTTACTCCTTCATTAAGCTCCATAGGAGCTCTCTCCATGTTCAAATCAACATCCAGGCAATGTTGAATTGAGAATGATGGTGTTGACCTGAATGTTTCGCCCTCACTCCCTCCTACTCCAGGAAGATCTACAGCAGTTCTCACCATGTTCAAATCAACATCCAAGCAGTGTGGTCTTTGCGTGCATGGCTTCAATGTGAATGAGGGTGTCAAACCGATTGTTTCACCACACCCTCCGTCTGGAATCTCCATCGGAGCTCTCTCAATGTTTAAATCAACATTAAAGGAAGGTGCCGACATGAATGTTTCGCTCTGGCCTAACTTCTGTTCAGACTCTGCTTTAGGTTGGGGCTGTGCTTCTGGGCTTGCTTTCATTGCGGATAAAGGTGCCGACGTGACTGTTTCACTCTGAAATATCTTCTCTTCAGACTCTGCTTTTCCTTTTGGGCTTGCTTTAATTGCGGATGAAGGTGCCGACATAAATGTTTCACTCTGACCTAACGACTCTTCAGACTCTGCTTTAGGTCTAGACTGTCCTTCTGGGCTTGCTTTAATTGCAGATGAAGGTGCCGACATGAATGTTTTACACTCACCTAATTTCTCTTCAGACTCTGCTTTAGGTTCAGGTTGATTTTGAACTTCTGGAGCGCCAGTCAATTCCTGTGTTGGAACCGGACTTACGCTATTTTCAATCTCATTTTCTCGTTGAAGAAGTTCATCTGGAGTAGCGGCAGGGTCAAGATCCCAGCAACCATCAGGCAAGTTAGTTCCTTCGACTTGGAGCGGACAAGAAGGAACCTGGTGCGAAAACCGCAACATTTCTCTTTTGGGAATCCATCGAACAGCATTGCTATTTGCTTTTTTTTGGTATACAGTCTTAAAACCATCCAGCTTCACGAGAGGAGTTACCCACACACCCTTCTCTTCAGAATAGTCCGCAATAACCTCAACCATTTCATACCTGTGTCTCACTTCATCAGGTGTCGATCTGTTCCAATCCGGGGACCAGTTTCGATACACAGCCCAGATATCTCCCTTCCGTGGATAAATTCTTACACAACCTCCCCTACCTGCCTTCTCTCTGCTTAAAAGATGAGAGAAGATGTTAACTTGCTCCACCGTTTCAGAATTGAAGACCCTAAAACTTCCGCAAGATTTAGTAAAACCCGAATCTAACCAATTCACAGACCCAAATTCACTGTCGGATCTCGAGCTCAAATAGCTTATGAAGATCTTAAATGGATTCACTGAGACTACTTCACGAATTAGACAATACAAACGAGGCATACCATCTTCTTCATCATACATTGCCCATATCTGCTTTGGTTGAAAGCATTCTTCTGATCTATCTTTGTCAAAATCATGAAAGTCAGAATCTGGTACAGTTATCGACATTGAAACAGTTCTCTTCAGCTCTGCTGGATTGCGAGCTCCAGAAGTAGTTGACACTTTAACTACTACCTCACTAATTTTCTCAAAATCAGCAGATGCTTTCCTCTTCTCAGCCTCTTTAGTTTCTGCAACTAATTTCATCTCCGTAAGTTTCCTGCTGACTTCTGACTTGGCTTTATTAAGCATAAAGTGTCTAGCTTCAAATTGAGGGGCAGCTGACCATCGCCTAGTGGAAGTCTCAGTTGGGGAGGAAAGCTTAGAGGCAGGCTGTGATGCTCCATTCACGTTAGCTTTCTTAGATTCCACAACTATATTTTGGGAACATTCGGGCCCAATAACAACTGGGCTAACTGTGTCCACTCTCCTCTTTTTGGAAGGTCTGCCGCGCTTGGGTTTTGACGGATCGTTTTGATTAGTGTACCCATTCGAGCCCTTATCACCTGACGACTTTATCTTGTTACTCCCTCCATCTGGCTTGGTCTTGTTCGCCTCCCCATTAGCTTGATAAAAGACAAAGGAAGATGAAGATAATCCATTTGGATCCACAACCCCAGCAGAGTTTCCGGTCGGATTGCTCTGGAAAGATATGTTTGAGGCATACTCAGTTCTATGTCCTGCATGACGTCCTGAGGTCCCATTAGGCGTATGAAACCCAGAAGTTGGTGGAACATAAGTGACCCCATGACCATGACTCCCATATGTGTTCTCAGGCCCATATGAATAAGTCGTGCAATACGGAAAAGAACCATTGACTGGCGCTAGCCCAGTTTCATGCGCAATGAAGACGCCACGACAATTCTTACAAGAGAGTCTTTTGCTCACATACTTCCTTAGATATTCATACTGAACATGGCAGGACGTACACACAGTCCAAAACGTATCTGACCTGACTTGAGTAGGTGGAAACTTGGGGTAATTCTCATAACCGGACCCCGCAGTGTACCCAGCAAACTGATTCCTCCTATGATCATACGAGCTTCTTTTCTTACTATCAGATAAAAGTGACCATGCTTCAGAGACTAGCCGAAATGCCCCGTCAGCTCCAACAGTTTTATTTTTGTCTGGGTGGAGAAGCACCGCCATCTTTTTGTAATGTTTCTTTAACTTTGACTTCTCTGCAGAAGGATCCAGCCCAAGAATTGAATAGAAATCAAGTTCGTCATCAATTTTCGCCTCCGACGCAATGTAGACTGCAAATGTTGCCACCATTTGAGTTATACCTTCCATTTGAGGACACAGCCTCTGAGCTCTTAGCGCAAAACTATTTGCGCCTACATAATCTTTCTCCAAAAAGTGCTTCTCAGCAAGTTCTTTGAAACGGAGCGCTTCTTCCACGTTGGATTCCATTTCAGTATCAGACTCGAATCAAATCCACGACGTAAACCTAAAACCCGTACATACAGCTCAACCGCAACCCCAGAGCAGAAATCAGCAGTTATGTGGTCTGCAATGTTCAACCATATAATAAAAAATTATGCTTCATTTCCAAAAAAAACAGAAAAGCAGTAAACGACACTAGATTCCCACTCTTCACGTCAACTGATCACCGATTCAAACACATGCATCGTTACAAAACTAAACTCAAGTTCGAAAATTACAACAATAACTTCAGTTTACACACTACAGTTACTAAATCCAGTACACGAAACAACGATTAACGGCAGCAGTTATTCCAAACAGTCAGCAAAAAGCGGACTTCATTGATTACAAGTTCAAACACAGCCATTTTGCTTCACTAATCTCGGATTCGAAACAAAACCATAACTTCAGCATACACACTACAGTAACCAAACCCACTGCAACCATCCTAATCAGTCAACAAAGCAAGACTTCAAGTAGACTACAAATGAACCAAAATAGGAAGCTTCACTCAAGTCAAGCAAATTCAACCCAAATTCAAACTCAGCCAAAACAAATCCCCAAAAAAATCGCAGAATCATCAAATTAACCTAAGATCTAAGCTTAATACAGCACGAACCAACTACACAACATCGAAAAATCCAACCTGTCACTAACCCAAGCTGAAAAACCAACAAAGTCAAAAAGTTGAAGAAAACGAACAAAAAATCACCTCGATTCAGCACCAATTACATGAACATCTTCCGATCTTCCAACAAAGGTTCAGATCTACATAAATTCAAATGTTAAATCCGAAAAAAGCAAATCTACCAAAAAAATGCAAAACAACAAAGCACCAGTAAGTAAACAAACTGGAACGCTTCAGTTAAGGTAAGTATGAAACCGGTAACAAGCATAAATTACCTGAGCGGTTAATTTTCCGGCGAAAGATTCCGTCGAAACTCCGAGCAGATAAAAATTATTTTTATTAATAATAAAAATAAATACTGTAGAGGGTTTATTTAAAGTGATACTTGAACTACAACTATACGCAGCAGTTAAAATTATGTTACTTAATATGTATATATAACTAAGTATAATATATAATAAATTAAATAAATATTAATCTTATTACTTAATAAATATTCTCTCTCCTTTTTCTTTTTCCATTTTTGATATATCTTTTCGAAATATGATTGTAATTATTATAAGATAATAATTGTGGGTGAAAGTAACAGTTGAATTTAATAATTAGACATTTTTAAAAAATGGGGTATATAAAAGGAAAAGTTGAATTAAGAATATGTGAAGCTGGGATTAATTAGCAATAAAAAAATGATTTTTGGGGATTAAAAAGAGAAAAGAAGAAAAGAAAAGGACTACAATTAGCAAAGTCATGCACTTGTTTACCTTTTTTATATTGTGTCAGTAATGTTTGTGAGGAGTAACGTGCGCGATGTGGCCCCCAAGGTATTTATTGCTCTTTTCTTTGCCTATAATTATCTCAATTATCTCATTCTTTTATTCAAAACTGAATATTTGGAAAATAGCATTATATAGTTTTTCTTTTAGTGATATTACATTTTAGTTTAGTTAAGCTTGTCGGGCACGTAAACGATGACAAGAAACCGTTAGATGGAACTCTTTCCGATGAGTGTCATAAATGTGGTCGGTAGAAGTAAAAACAAAGTTGATTAGATTGAGTTACGTTAAAAAAGTATAATTACATCGTGTTAGTTAAATTTTGGTGAAGACGGTTGCAACGATGTGGAGAGAGTAATTACCAATTAATGTTTGTCATTGAAAAGAGATAGTAGTTTCACTTATTGGGTATGGAAATCACTAATATTCGGTCTCTGTACACTCCAATACAAAATCTAATGTAGGTGTGTATAAGATATGGACTCTCGAACTCCTAGCAAATGAAAAGCACAACACGTCCAAACATGTGTAAGCTTCAATCTACATTCAGAAACTAATGGAGTTTTTGGAACTCAGTTTGGACATCAGTTAAGTTGAACTCAACGTGAATAATGATCAGCATATACTTTGATCAAAGTTGTGTTAGTTAAGAATTGGTGAATAATGAGTTTTCGAGATTTGAATGCTTTTAATGTAGCTATGATTGCTAAACAAGTTTGGTGGATTTTACCGAATCCAGATGCTCTCCTTAGGTTTTTTTTTAAAAAAAAATGCTCTCCTTAGCATAGTCCTTAAGAGTCGAAGTATTTTCCTCATTGTCATTTATTTGAAGCCTAGGTCGCAAAAAATTCATCTCACACTTGGAAAAGCATGTTGGGTGCGCTGTACCTAGTAAAGAATGGAGTGAGATTACGCATAGGAGATGGCAAGTACGAGGGTTAATGTTTGGAAAGATCAGTGAATTCCAAGGAACTTAAGCCACTAACTCTAGATTTGTATAATTTTGGCAACAATGCAGTGGCCTGCTAACTTCATTATAAATTTACAAATCAAAATACAGCTTTATAGGCTTCTTCTCGGCACTGTATTCTAGGAAGAGGACGTGGAGCATATTTTGAGAATCTCACTTGTTGGATTGGGGGTTGAAGGCAAATGCATCTAGCACTCTGACAAGTCGGGTTGGTTTAACTTGAAGTCTGCATATCATAAATGCAGAGAGAACAAGAAGCAGGCGAGAAATGCTCAGTTACTAGGATCGAGTGTGCGAACACTGTCTACAAATTGCATGTGTATTTGGTCTCTTGAGGTACTGAAGAAAGTCAGAACATTTTCTCTGGTGATGCCTCTGAAATATTCTGCCTCTTTCGAATAAATTGGTAATGAGGAAGATGGATGCGGATGTTGTTTGTGTCGTCTGTAAGAAAACTAATGATGTTGGAATGTATACATTCAAGAACTCTCCATTTACTAGATTGGTTTGGGTAGTTTATGGAATTCAGGGGGTCTATCCATCACAACAATTCCACAGTGTATTGGATTGGTTCGAATATATCTAGTTGCAAAAGAAGAAGAATCAACTCACATTGGTCGCATGTATCACGTGGAATATGTGGTACAACAGGAATAGAATTCTGCATGGAAAAAATGATTAGATGTAGCGACGTTAGTGAGTTTTGCGAAAATTTATCGGTGTTTTGTTGAGGCTAAGCACAAACTACTGTGCACCGAGAACTTCTGAATCACAGATGGAATGGAAAAGGCCTCCACAAGTTTATATCAAGTTGAACTTTGACGCGTCATTATTCGCGAATAGACGAGCAGGTTGAGTGGGAGTGGTGGCGGGATTGGGAGGGTCGACCTATTGGATGGTATCATATATAGCCAAGTACCAGAGGTGACCGATCTGGCAATATAGAAGCAATTGCAACAGTGAATACAGTTGATTATTCCATTTCACTGAGGTTTGTAGATGATTCAAGTAGATGGAGATAGTTTGATGTTCATCCAGGCTCTCAATTCGGCAGCTGTTTATTATTATAGACGCTATTCTTCTAAGGTTGATATCTTTGAAGACATTTCTTTTTCACATATTCTTAAAATTGGGTAATTCAGTTGCTCATAAGTCATAACATTGCCAAGCATGGCTTATTCGAAGATGGTGACATTAATTAGTGTGCTTTTAACTTCTTTTTGGCGTTTTTTTTTGGATGCAAGTCAGATACTGACAGGGCCGGCTATAAGATTTAGGGACTCTGTGCGAAACTTGTAAACGGGCTAGTCTTTTAACTCGAAAAAGCAGTGAGTCGTACTTTAGAAATGTTCGGCCCGTTTGGCCAGCAGTTTGTTACCTCAATTAGCATTTAGCTAATTGCTAATTGAGTTTTCAAGTGTTTGGCCAGCCGTTTGTAACTCAACTAGTGTCACAATCTCACATACCCCCTATTTATTCATTTCACACTCTTACACATCTCTTACACACTCTTACACATACCTCACATACCCACCACTTTTATCTCTTAAACACATACCCCACTTATTACACCTTTCTTACACTTCTCTTACACATTTATAACACCTCTATAATATTCCCTCCTAAAACCTATAAAATATCCCACTAAAAACTCAACTATCTTTTACTTATTATTCACTATTCCTCAACTAACTAACACTCAAAACTCAACTAGCTAAATGCTGGCCAAACAGGCCGATTATAGTTGTAATTTATAAAATGATTAGGAAAAATCCTCCAAATGTCCTGTATGTTTACTACTCCGCCCATTTGGTCCTGTAAGTTTTACACTCCCTCATTTGGTCCTGTAAGTTAACTAAAATTCTAATTTTAATACTCTGGTAACAAATCCAGTGAGACGAATTACGTTTAGGGCTAATTCGCCCACAATTCGATTGTACTCGTGAATTAGTACTAATTCATCATCTAATTCATCTACTAATTCGGCGAACTTGTAATTTTGTATGTTTACTAGTCAGTAATACAGGTGTCATTTGATCATGTATTCGTGAACATCATCCATCTTTTTATTAGTTACTATGACAGTTAGACATATGATTTTTTGAAACGGTAAAATTATACTTTTTATTAACGCATAAATACAATAATTACAAAGATTAGAAGTGTAACAGGATCGCACTTAAGCCTAAATCTGCATAGAAAGAATTCACCACTAACATTAAACAGCAGGGAGATTAAAGGAACAATTTCGGTAAATAAAATACATCCTCAATCCGCAATCTACTGAAGGCCTCCGAAGTCGAGGTGTTGGTTTAAGCCTCTGTGATGTTGATTTAGGTAAAGTTAATTGGTTTGCGGGTTTAAATAGATTTTGTTTGCAAGTCTCAGGTTTAGAGTCTCGAATAAGTCTGGTAATTTGTAATTGTTTTCGAGCATTTTATTGTTTAAAAAAACAAACAAATGTCATAATTTCAACAGTATCTTCGATGACGTATTATTAAATTTTAAAGGATAGCATTAATTCTCAATAGTATATGTACCACTTATAACTTTTTAAAAAGTGTAAAATGTCAAACTATGTTTCGAAAAGGTTGTACTAGCCGGCAAGATTTTATGTTTTAATAATGTAAAATTGGTTAGCTAGATTGACTTATTAAAGCATGCAGTAGGTGCCGAAAACTGTTTAAATGTAGAAAGCTGTAAAGATTTGCAAACTCAACCTTTTGAATAAGAAAACACAAGTTTAAAGCTGCTTAATAAGGAATAACGACCCCGCAAAAAAAAAATAAGGAATAACGGAGTGTTTTACGTTCGGTTAGGCAGCTGGGTTAAGTCCCTAATTCAATTTTAACATTAAACCGTGTGTTTGGTTAAGGTTATGACATTTATAGTGTTTTTACATACACAAAACTCCGATTATTATTCATAGGTTAAGAATTCCGATAACTCTAAAACATAACCGAGTGACAATCAGTCTCTAAATTTTCCAGTTTCAAATTATTCTGTCTTGAGTTAACAGAATCTTTCGGTTGCAAACGATTAATGCAGGAGGGGTGAATCTGTGCTTTAATCGTTATACTACTATCCCTCTGTCTCACCAAACTTTACATACTTTCTATTTTTGAGTGTTTCACAAAACTTTATTTATTACCATAAAAGAAATTAAAGGTACCCCACACAATAAAACATTATTTTAACACAAATATTACTACTTTACCACCAAAAAACAATCTACCCTACTTACTTTGTTATTTACTCTACTAGTTTAACTCATTTTTCTAAACTGCGTATCAAATTTAGTGAGTAAAGTTTTGTATGATTACCATATACGGAGGGAGTATCACTTTCTTCTCACCTCAAATAAATCTACGAACTTACAATTTTTTTTATATGATTACTTAATCCAACTTCTAACTGATTGTTTGACCAAGCGTTAAATACAAGTCGATTAAAATCAATAACCCTTAAAAAATTATCTAGAAATGAGTTGAGTTTATAGATAGTTTTTGTACAAATGATTGATAAAACTTTCATAAGTTTAGTTACTTTTAGTTCAATTAAGTTAATTTAAGTTGTGTTTATTCTAGTTCAGATCCATTCAAATCAGTTCAGTTCCATTTAGATCAGTGCAATTTAAGTTTGCATAGTTCAAATTCATATTTGAAATAAGTTTAATTCAGGTTAAAGATTTCCAGATGAATTGAATAAAGTCTGAATAGTTATATTTGTATAGGAATTTGATGTCAAAGTATGGCATATTCATGGAAAATGTGGAAAAATATAAAGAAAACTTAAAGAGGAAAAGTATTTGGTCATCATGGTGGTATGATTTAATCAAAAATATTTCTATAAATGATTGGTTTGTTAACAAGGTTAGGAAAGAAATTGGTAATGGTGATAGTACGCGTTTTTGGTACGATAATTGGAGTCAAATCGGAATACCACTTAGACTCAAATATCCTAGGCTTTTTAGATTGGAGATGGACCAGGAATGTAAAGTATCTATTAGGCTTCGTTTGGTACCAAAATTGGAGGGCCACGAACAGTAATAAAATGGTCCACGGACTGTTGGTGGCATCTGGGTCCATGTGAGTAAGCCCAGATTGCATGGTTTCCGTTTGGATTGTTTCTAGTTGGTCCATACTTCTTTGGCCCATTTTATGGCCCTGATATAAAGAAGCAAACGCCTGGAGATTGATTCAAGCTATTTTGTGCTAACTTTTGAATTTACCATTTAACCCTCATTTTTGGAATGGAAAATACATTTCAGACCCTGACAATAAAAACGAATTTGTTGGGCTTTTCCTGGATAATTGGATCAAGTGCTCATTTGTTGGGCCTCCCCTGATGTGAAATTACGGGCTATCTTCAATGAATTCAACTCATTTGTTGGGCTCTATGTAATTTTGATTGGATAATTTGTTGGCCTTATTTATGAATAATTTCCTATCAAGGTTAGTTTAATTAAACTTATGAATCAAATCTGTAATAGTAGAATTGTAATTCAATTTTCTTTATAACATTTAACTAGTGACTTTGTGAGAATTTAAAATATTTGGGTGAACATTTCCCTCACAAACTAGCTTTTA
>JAYMSL010003728.1:0-12015 GCA_036897195.1 Plantago coronopus | reverse complement strand
CCCCCACACACACACACACACACACACACACAAGAGAACTACTCACTTAATGAAGGAGAGAACAAAAAAACGCAACAAAACACAAAATGACACCCAATACAAAAGCAGGTGCTAATATCAATAGTTTATCTTCTTTAAAAAAAAGAAGATAAAAGGTAACACTGGCAAGTCTAATACCTTCTTCTCCACCGTAATGAGCAGCCAAGACATCCGGGGGAATCCCTTGCATTCCATAAATATCCATTTCGGTAGATTCTCTTCCTGGTTTTGCATTGGGAACCCTGAAAAGAAACAACACCATATCGAACAGTTAAACAATCAGATTCCGAAAACACAGTCACATGACATCAATCAAGCTAATTAGAGCTTCCAGCCTAAAGGAATTAATCAACTACATAATTAAAAAATTTTAAAAAAATGCTCGAGCTAGAAGGAAGAGGTAGAAAAGAGAACTGACTTGGTGACTTGCTCCTTGTGAACCTGAAGGACATGGATAGCCATTCCACTGGCCGTCGAGAGCTTCTTGTGGCAGACGTGGCACTTAAAGTGCCTAGCTTTCTGATGCTGCACCAGAATCTTCTCATCTTCAAACTCTCGGTCGCAGTAGTAGCACCAAACCTTATCAACAGCTCCTCTCTTCTTCTTCTTCCCCATTACCGGAGATTCTAGCTTTTAATCCTCCGACAGATATGAAGATCGGGGAAATTAAGACTAGATATCGGCAATTGAATAATCAAGGTTAATGACACTGCGATTTGGCGGTGTATCGCTGCCAGCAACCTTCCACGGCGGAGGAGGAGGGCGTTGAATGGCTAGGGTTTGCCTCAGACTGAATTGGGAATTTTTGATACGTATTGTTGAGCTTGCTGACCTTTGTTGATTTGGAGGAGTACTTTATTTGAGCTTTTGTCAATTATGACGGCAATATTGATGTAATTATAAATAAATACACTAAATTACATAAACAAATACTTCTAGAAGTAGTATTCACGGTTTGAACCAAAAAAATGGTTTACGAAAAGTTATAACAATTTTTACATATAAACTCGTTTTGGTGTAAATCAGATTGAAAGTTGACACAAATCAAATTAGGCTATGTTATTTTTAATTGAGATTTTCGGAACTAAACTGAACTGAACTAATTTGATCTGAACTGGACTGAACTGAAGTGATGTATAAATTTGAACTAACCAAATCTGAACTGAACTGAACTGAACCGAATATAACTCAACTTAAGTTGAAAAGAACAGAGCCTTACATGTAAAACCAACTTGTGAGTGTTGATGTATCGTTTTTCCGTTGTGTCGGTGCAAATTGTAATTATTCAAATACTGAGTACAAATTGATTTTTAGTAACTTTTTACTCGATCTCAAATTACTCTTCTTAAATCATGTTGCATAGGAAAAAAAAATTGGGATATTTAAATCCTATAACAATTATATTATCTTAATATATAATTTTTATATATGCATATCGAACGTGACTTAAAATTAATCAAACAAAAGACAACAACAATCAAATAGGAAGTTTGGAACAGGTGTAAGTGTATACTCCCTCCTCCGTCCGTCCAAATGAGCCCCATCTTGGCTTGGGCACATTATTTAAAAAGAATAGTTACTAATTGTTAGGAAAGTCCACCTAAAAGTAGACTTTTAGAAAAATTCACTAAATATTGTTGATGTTAATGGTAAAATAGGTGATGTTTGTTATAAAATATTTGATGTTTATGATAAAATAGTTGATAACTTATAAATAGTTGATGTTAATGGTAAAATAGTTGATGTATAATGTAAATAGTCGATTATTTCATGTCAAAATAGTTGATGTGTAATGTATATAATCGATACTTCATGATAAATTGTTGATGATGCATTTCAAATAGTTGATGTTTATTGAAAAATAGTTAATATTTGTTGTAAATAGTTGATGTACGTTGTAAATAGTTGATGTTTATGTTAAAACAGTTGATTTTACATTGTATATAGATGATGTTGTTAGGTGGACTTTTTGAAAAGTCTATTTTTAGTGGACTCTCCCAAAAGTTTCTCAAGAATAGTAGTATATTGGTATATAATACAAGTGGGGTATAGTGGAGTAATTAATGGAAAGTAAAGTAGTATAAGTTGGGTTGAATTGTGTTGATATATAGTACAAGTGGGGTGGGAGTGTTTGATTTAAAAGTAATAAAAGGTTTCTTTTTTTAGATATGGGGCTGAATTGAGCGGACGCCCGAAATGGAAAGATGGGGCTGAATTGAGCGGACGGAGGGAGTACTTGTGTAGGTTATATAGTCCTGTGATTGTGTAGATATGATTTGTATGAATATTAATCGGTAAATTTGTCTTTTGGTGGATTGTTATATTTAGGGGCGGTGAATCTTGTCATGGCTACTGGTAGTGACGATATATACTGATATATGTATTTTGTACGTGTCGTTGGTTCATGAGATGGATGTATAGAGTTCTTTGACTCGATAGAATGAATGGATTCGTGAGAAAAAAGAGGAACTCAATAAGCTTGCTACAGGTGAGAAGTGAGAACTAAAATCCTTGCATCCCTATTTTCAATGATACCTTACTGTTTTAACATTTCAGCTTGCATATATTCGACGCAAGGTAAATGTTTAGCATTCATGTTTCCGGAACGAATCAAATATTCTTCCTTTTGTTTTCAACTCAATTGTTGTGATTATTATTTGCATTTTTATCATTATAACATGATAAGTTGGTGTTGAATTACATACAAAATACGATGTTACATACATTATGTCCTAAGAGAAGTACAAAACTTCGACACGAGGTTGACATTGAACGATCCTCTGACATAGTGGTACCACATGTCAGTTATCGTTGTATATGTTGAGGGTAAAAACACGCTAGATCGTACTGTTCAACGTCTAAGACAAAGTCGGTCTCTAGAACGTAGTGATCCGAACTAACAAATGATTAAATCGCTATAAGTCTTCAGCGTCTTGAACTCGCTCTCCACACGTTCTTGTTATCTGTGAACCTGCGCCCTCAAGGTAGGGGGGGGGTTAGTCGTTTAACCGGATTGCCTGTAGACAATCCGGAGATGACTTAACGTAGGAGGCCTAGCTCGAGGTAGGACCGATCCTATAATGAGAGAGTGAAGGCTTAGAGAGTGTTTAGAGAGTGTTTAATGCTTACCATTAATGAGGAATGAACGTTGGTATTTATAGTAAATGCTATGTGAATCTCAGCCGTTAGATCGATCTCCATCCGACGTCTCACAATTAGTCTTCACTTATGGGCTTGGCCCATGGCTCTCTTATTGGGCCTAAATGTGCAAGACTAATCCGCGGGCCGAACGTAATCCGATCGAGGTCTACCGGCTCCGTCATGCTCCACGATATCAGGGTCTAGAGCATGATACCCCGGAGAGTGATGACAAAAGTCCGGGAGACCGCCCCTACGAATATAGTGGGAAGATGGTCTAGCCACTTTTCGGTATTTCATGGTCTTGAGGTCGAGGCTCCGACCTTGACACATGTTCCGACCATGAACACTTTGTAACAGCAGGGCCAAATCCCTGGGGGAGCTGGGCTCCGACCTCGAAGAGGTCCCGAGCTTGCTCAAGCTCCGACCATGAGGACTTGGGCTGCAGCAAGATTTCTCCATCTGGCCATGTTTGAGCTCCGACCTTGAGGAGGCTCCGACCATGATGAGAATTTTTGGTGGTGCTTGGCTCTTCGAGGCGCTTTAAAGCTTGCCTAGGGCGCGCACTAGTGTAAGGTGATTCGAGGACATATTCGTCCATAACACTAATAATTCCAACTTGTAAAAAGTTGTGGAATCTAGTCATTTATATTAATTATTCATTAATTCTTCAATAGAAGAATTTTAATTTGCATACTGCAGTTCTCATAATTCTTTTTCAATCTATGCTGCTTTTTTTTACTAACCACAGTAAATATATTTATAATAAACTTACTTGGAGCCAATTAAAAAACAGTTTTTACAGAAGAAATTTTCCCACAGATTTGGCATAGGATAAAGCTGCATCTCACAAGTCCGTCTCATTTTTCTACCGTATTTGAACGCAGTATCCCTTGTGGCAGTCACAGTAATATTCAAGGGTTGTTTGTGCTACTTTAACTTGATCGAAACGAAAATAAGAACGTTTTATCTGCCTCTTAGATCACTGTTTGCTCATATGATCCCATGGAAATAGCTTCTTCATATGTACAATGAGATTGGAAACATAATTTGCAGCCAAAATTTGAATCTCTGAGTTTTGTTAATATATTAGAAACACGAGGATTTTGATATGGACTGTTGCATTGCATCTTGTCTCAGATGAAATACAACAACCTCTACTGCTATACACAATTTTGATGAAAAACTATTGTATTCAAGTTACAATGGCTATACAAAACCAGAAATCTACTTCGCTGGAAGAATATCCGCAAATGAGAAATCATGAAAAGGAGGACCTGAAACCACATCAAGGGGATAAACTCAGTACAGAGAACATGATCTATGAAATTCAAAAACAAAGCCTCTGATAATTGTTCCAGATTTTTCATAATAATGGTAGCAATATTTTGGAGAAACATTACCGTCTTGACCTCCTAAGATGTAAAATGGAACATGGGCAATCATCTTTGTACTGGCTTCGTTCCAGTTGACAGTTCCGGGGTGTTGAATGCCATCACTTGAAGGGGTGGATGGTCCCAAGATAGACAGGCATATTGCAGGCTCATTCATTAAAGCTAAATAATCCTGAGCACGCTTCCACACCCTGGCATCAGAGCTGCGAGTGCGGGCTACCTGCGGGGAAACCATTTCAGATAATGAGGCAAATCTAAAATTATGTGTGAATTCTTATTGGAGCACTAATGTTTCTAATTGATAGCCATATAACCTGACAGGCGGCATGAAAAGAACCACAAAGTTGATGGAAACAGTATTATTTAACAATCTCATTTGTGCCTATTGTTATCTGATGGTGAAAATATGCACTTTGCCACCTAACCTAAACACGGTTTCAATTACAGTAGCATAGGAGTCCCTCTGCTGAAAAGAAAAGCACGTAAAGGCTGAGATCCCACTTAAAACATGCATCGAATTGCGAAGTAGTTAAATTCAGGAAGTGCAGTGAGGCCCCTCTGAGTTTGCCCAAGTTACAGTTAGACACCTTTAGGTTTGCTAATCATGAATACCCATTATGTACATGTTCCACATGTAAGCATCAGTATATCAAATGGAAGGATGAGATTGTTAGACTAACACATCAAAGGGTTATAATTATTCTAATCTCAGGTGAGTCCAACTGTAAGTTTGCAAAGTCTTCAATGATCCAGCTGTAGCGGCTTTTTCAGTGTCATATTTTGACAGGCCTCAGACAGTCAAGAGTTTGTAAATTGGGCGATAACTAAAGTGCAAAGAGGTGTCTTCCTTAAAAGTTAAAAGTTAAAACTATGATAATGCAAAAAAAAAAAAAAAAAAACCCAGATAGTAGCGACCTTCGCCAAAGACACACGAGCCCTTGGAAGTAATTCACGGTGACAAGTGGCAAGTTTTGCTATAGCAGTCACAACAAAGCATAGCAGTCTTGACTGGGAAGTTTTTCTGAAATTTGAACTGCCAGAACCATGGGCAGCTTCACCTAACCCCAGGCGACTTCAGAATGCAATAAAAAAATTGATAAGAATTTGAATTCAATAGGCAATTAAGAGATTTACACATAGGAAGCCTCTACCTTGAAGAAAGGTTCTCATATAGGAGTAACTCCAGACTCTCGAAAAGCTCTCTAGCGGCATCTTTGTGTAAACCACCACCACCTCCGTATTCCCCAATGGCCCAGCATAGCTGTAATGCCAGCTCTGTCTGTACAATATTCATCAAAGTTATAGAATTAGAACCGAAACCAAATGGCTGATTAAAAGGACTTCCATTGTTGAACTCACCTTTGTAGGGCTGTCATAAGCTTCACCAAGCCTATCTGCTACTGGCTTCTGCAATAAAATAAGATGATATATCCCATATTCAGATTATTATTTAAAAAAATAAAAAATGAAGATGCCTATGAAACATGGTGAAGAGATGTCTGCCTAATACTCGTCATTAGTCTAGATACAGGCATATAGCAATAGAGTACTTTAGTTGATAAAATCAGGAAACTACAGCGAGCAAAATACCCTAGCATGGATGATTTGCGACGTAGAGATATTGACCAGGGATCATATACTTTTTATAAGGCTGGTTTTCTACTTCAACAATTTGCGTTACCAAAAAAAAAATTGATTATCTCATCACTGAATGTTTAGAGTACTCTTCAAACAATCCAGCATTTGAAGCACACGATATGATTATGATCCCTCAGTACATATTTTATTTTAGGACGGTTTCTACTTCATACTCAGAGATGAAGTCATCTGGTTACTGAATGCTAGGACTACCCCTTTTCAGGATCTGACAAACCCATCCATTACCCATAAATACCAGAAGGTTCTCATTGAAATTTAATGATGCTGTGTAAGAATAGTTCACACCAGATCACATACAACGAAGTAGTGTTAATGTGTTATACCTATTGGCTGTAGTCTATTTCAGAGACTTGGAGATTTTGATAGTACTGATGTGGTGCCATGCCATGCTATACAACTCAATAATTAAATATTAAACAGTAACTACCAAGTATATCAGAAGGTAATGTCATGTGACTACCTGAACGGCTACATTTGCCTTTCATACACATTTCAGAGAGTTGATACTGGGTCTATCATGACAACAATAATATCCAAATAACTGCTGAGAACTCACAACCAGCGTGAGTGAGAGATACCTTAAGAAGTGCAATGAAATGAGGTGATCGATGGAAGGCAGCAAGCATAAATTCTACAAGCCTTTGCTGAACCTGGTTTGCACAAATGCATCATGTAACAAACTCATTATACAATCCAAACATGTAGAGAACATGCACATAATGAGAATCTTCTTGCTACATGAACAACAGCACAAGAGCAAATATATTACCGGGGTGGGGTAGCTAGGGAAGAGGCCATCTAAATGAAATTACATCACATCTCTGAATAAAGTACTGTTCAACTTCCTACCATCTTCTAGAACATGTCTTTATAAGAGGCAATGTGGTCAGGATAATGAACTTGCCATAAAGGAAGAAGACAACAAAAGTCTCACCTCATAAGAGAATTGTTTATCCGGGAACAATGTGGAATATCTTGCCATAAGCAGAGGAATCAAAGCACAAATAAGAGCTGGAAAACAAGAAGAATATCCCATTGAAATGATAGAGCAGAATCAGATTTCCATTGATAAGTTCCCAACAGTTTTATGAAGTGAAAGAAACTTAGATAATCAGACTAGCAGACTACACGTACAATCAGTGGTATCATGAACTGCTAGAGAGAAGTAGGAATCAAGAAGCCGGGGTGCTATTCTCAGCGCTTCTTTCAATCTGTCTGACATAGGATTACTAATGATTGCCTGCAAAGCAGCGGCCATAGCAGGAGAGGTCCAATGTCGTTCCTGGAAAATATTAAAAAAAAAAAGCAATTATGATTCCTCCTCAGCATTGGTTGGCAGCCTTAATTTGGGGTGGGGATAAAGTAGAATCTAATCTAAAATCCAAGTGACTCCGGATACCAGATATTTAAGTAAATTACAGCTTGATGATAAAAATTTATGTGCTTAAAACTTATTCAATGCTTGAACTGCAGCATTGAGCATCTAACGTGAAAAAAGAAACTTATGGGAATAAAACATATTTGATTTAGATCTTCAATAGGCTAAACCAAATATGTAGAAAGGACCATACAGAAAGACCATCATTTTCATCCTTGAGGAGCTCAAGAAAGAGAGGGTCAGCACCAGCCATAGGAGTGCTATCCTCAGATTCAGAATCCGCA
Source organism: Plantago coronopus (assembly GCA_036897195.1). Classification (NCBI taxonomy): domain Eukaryota; kingdom Viridiplantae; phylum Streptophyta; class Magnoliopsida; order Lamiales; family Plantaginaceae; genus Plantago; species Plantago coronopus. The sequence goes on along the minus strand of JAYMSL010003728.1, from coordinate 4,123 downwards.
CCACCATCGCCTATAGTTGATCCAGTATACGCTTCATCCATGAGTGCCACCAGCATCTACACACAATAGGTATAGTCATTTCCATACACCACGTCTTTTTCTCAAATAATTTCACGAAAATCCATAGGGAGTTACAGACCTCTGGAGCTACGTTCTTCTGAATTGAAGCAATGCTGCTTCCGACATGTGACCCAGAACTTTTCTCCACTTTTTCCAAGGCCACAACCAGTACTGTTCCATGAGTAAAGAAAGATATCAAAATGTAATTCATTTACACAATAGGAACACTTATGATAATTGCTGTTGAGGGTTCAGCCATTTCAAGATTAAGCAAGACACACCTTAAACTAGTGAAGCAGCCAGCCCAGGCTCCCATGGAAACAACAATCTTAATTTAGAATGTTGCTTCACAGGTCAATGAAAACTAAAATTTACCATTAAGCTTTACAATTTCATATTATGGATAATAAGTGATACTCCCTTCATCCCCAAAAAATGTCAGCTATTCCATTTATATCTGTCCCGCACAAGTAATCTTTTATTTGCCAAACTCAATCATGTGCACGCTTTTTTTTTAACCGCAAATCTAACAACTACTCTAATACTACTCCTATACCACCTTATAACTCCACATACTACCATACCGACCTTATAACTCCATGCTTAAACCAACTTATGCCTCCGGCTTCGAAACCCCGACCTCTCCTTTGCTACTCCAACACCTTTACCACTCGGCCACCCTTATATGCAACAATCATGTGCACACTATATACAGTTCGATTTATTGCCACACTTTAGACACTCTGCATTAATCTCCATGCTCAAAAGCATAGGTGACATTTGCTCTAGGACAGGGGAGTACTGTACTAAAACTATTGGTTCGAGTGAAACAATAAGTAAATCACTACTTCAATTCTAATTAGACTTTGAATGCAAAATACAGAATGTAGCAGTGGAGAGAGATACTTCGTGAAATGTTCCATTATTCAAACTAAAATTGAAACCACCCTTCTAAGAGTAAGTATCTAAGAAAAATATATGAACTTACTAGGTAAGTCAATAACTGATGGAAAGAGGGGAATGAAGGTTCCTTGAGAGACAAAGCCAGGGAATACTCTCAGAAATAATTTCTCCAACCTACAGGGTGAACAATACAGTTCATATGACCAAGTCCCTTGCTATCAGTCAATCTCGATAGAGAGAATAAAAGGATCTGTGCCAAAAAGACTTACTTCTCACCATTCCAGGCTATCAGCTTAAGGATTAATGGGAAGTACTGCACATTAAATATGGAAATTAGTAGCATGTGGTAGTAACTAATATCTGTTGATAGACAATACCAAAAAAAAAAAATTATGTTCATAGACATTCACATGAAAGTGAAACATCTTACGACTTCCTAGTATTCTTAAAGAACTCAAGTTGCAGTCATCTAACTGGATAAGAACTTATGAATAAAACCCATTTGGATTCTTTCTTGACAGCTTTCGCTTCTCCATTTCAGATATATGGACTCCGTATTATGAGCCTAAATAATTTGAGTTAGCAAAAGAAATACTCTAGAACCTACATGAACAATATTATCCAATATTTTACCTGTGGTAGTAATAAAGGAAAGGAATTAACAAGCTTTTTTGTGTTTGTATCTAGGAACTCGAGAGTTGCTTGTGCAACAACAGCATCAGAGAATTCCCTACAAGTACAATTGAAAATTCATGAGTTATAATCTGATAAATTTGAAAGTACTGGGCCTTGGCGCTAGATAACTGTTATAGAAAGTATACAATATAGATCAGCCAACAAGAACTAGTGAGCCTTAATTCCTACGTATTGAAGTAGGTTGCATAAACCATAGAAAGAACCACATAGGTCATAACAACAGACAACATCCTACACATGGATCGCTCATAGAAATAAATTTAAAAAACATATATTATCACGAAATCCAATAAAGTAAAAAAAATAAAAGCTAAGAAAAAAGGTCACTGGAAGTATATATGAACTAAAGTTGAGGAAGCATTAACTGACAACAACTTGATTCAAGGCTAGGTTCAAATGTAGGGCAAAGCACTAGCATCAGTTTTAATAAAGGCCACACATACTTCTACCATGTAAGACTGGTTATGACAACATAAACTGGTTAGCAATTGCAATATAAGGTATTAGTAAATCAACAAAGAATCAAGGACAGCGAGTGCTCGAGCTACTTAAATTTACAAAAGATTCAAAACAATCATGAAGCAAAAATTGGATTATCAAAGACTGGTTCAAGATTGAAAACATCTGAAACATCATATGGTTGAAATTATCTATCCATTCCGGAGAGTATACAGCCTTTGTACCAGTATAAAACATAAAACATCCAGAATTCCAAATTGTAATTTCATTGGCAATAAAATAATCAAGTTCCTTACCGACTCAAACACGAACGGAAGAACGTGCGTAAACTAGGATCAGCATCGTGTAAAACAACATCCCCAAAATCAAGAAAGAATTGCAGAATAGCCTGTGATAAAGTCAAATCCAGAGTATATGAATTAACATGCATTCCGGTACTACCGTAGGACAATGCACTAAGCTATTTAAGGCAAGAAAAACAAATGTGGAGCTAAATAATTAAGACAACAGAAAGCTATGCAAGATACTGATAAATTGAAATTATCACACTCCGAGTAACATTTATCATGATGATGTTTGACACTTGTCCATGCATATATGTATTTGATACTCCTTTAATAATATTCCATCATTGCCTCAAACATTTCTAATGATCAATAACCCTTGTGTATTCTTACGAACACTCATCCTTGTAACATGAAAAAATAATAGATAACATGATCTAACAATCACAATTTCACTACATTTTAAAATCCTTAATAGCCACCTTCCAACTACAGCGAAGGTACCAGTTAGATCAAAGGGCGTATGCTCACTCAAAACTCAAAATCACTTCCACAGTTCCACTACAACCAGTTATCTACTTAAGCAGGCAATTTCTCAATCGTCGAGCTATGGCACAAATAACAAAAACAATACTACTACTTCATATTTACCAGTAAAAGAAGACCATTAGAAGTCTGAGTCTGCGAAATTGAAGCAACAGAGCGCTGAAAAATCTTGCTCAAATGCGGATAAACCCTAGCAATCAAATCCTCAGACTTCTCGGTCTTGCAGAGCTGGTATAACCTATTCACCTACACAATTTTAGACAGACTTAGAAATGCATACAAGTAAGTAATGGGAAGATGCATTTGTAATAATAGAAGTGAGGAATCAAACCGAGTTGAGAAGCGAAGGATCGGAAGCAGGATCGGTGGCGTAATTGGAGTCCCGGGAGCTGGACGAGAGTGATCGGAGATGAAAATCCCATTCTTTATCTCTGTCCGCCATTATTAGTTTAATTTTTCCAGGTTCAGCTTTGAATGGGGAACATTGGAAAATGGCCGAGATTATGTTTCACGTCGGACAAATTGCACGTTGGTCCGTAAGTGACACTTCTCCCCGATGTAACTCCCAAAATTGTGGAAAATTTGAGCTAGGTCCTAGTGGTAGGAAAAAAGTTTTTAAAAGGGTCCCATAACAAGTTTGGGTTTGCAAAACAACGTAAAATAGATTTGCAAAGTCTCGGAAAAAACGGGATAAGCAAGGCAAAATAAATTTGCAAAATCTCGGAAAAAACGGGATGTAAATGTTAACATATGCTTCTTACGTCTCGTTGAAGTTTTCCATTAATCATTTTTAGTGTCTTATTTAAAATTAAATAAGTTCACATTTCTATTTGTAGACATTCCACTTAATTCTATAATAATAAAATATATTCAAAAAAGTAACATATAGTAGGCTAGGCTCTGTTCAGTTCAACTTATTTCAATTGTGTCTAGTTCAATTCAGTTTAGTTCGGGTCCATTCAGTTCGGATTTGTGTAGTTCAAATTTATAATTGAATTCAGTTCGGTTTCGTTTGGAAAATTCCAAGTGAATTGAACATGATCTAACTTTTCAAACTCATTATTAGGGGTGTACATAAAAGAAATCCGCCCGCACCGCCCGCCAATCCGTCCGCCTCTAACCCGCACCCGCCGGTTATAATTTTAGCCAAAAACCGCCACGGTTAGTGAAAATTT
>JAYMSL010003727.1:0-12016 GCA_036897195.1 Plantago coronopus | reverse complement strand
AAAAGAAATAAAGAAATAATAGAAAAGAATTAAACAAAAAGTAAAATTGAAATAAAATTAATTAAAAATAATAATAAAACACCATGCAACCGGTCTCATAGCATGAGACCGGTTGCTAGCTAAGCAACCCCAAAGTTGCTTAGCCGGGTTGATAACAGAGTTGCATGGGCTAAGCAACGCCCAAACAACTCTGCTGGAGTTAGTCTCACTGGTGTCACTGCGTAACAACTGGACCAGAAGATTTGGTTGTTGATACGTGTTGGCGTTTTTGATAGGCTCGGTAGCAGTGATGATAAATCAGCAAAGATTCTGGATGATGAGGATAATTTTGTATTCAACTGATGAATGGATAAATAGTAGTGTTATCTTTGTCACTTCTAAAGTGAAGTGTGTGGAATTGCGTCGAACTATGTTGCGTGTACCCTCGGTTTGAGGAAGTGTTCGTGATTATCATCGAATGTGACTAATATTAGTTGGATTTGGATCGTGATATGCAGGTGCGGAGGTAGTATTTGTACTACCTGTGTCTTTAGCCACATCCTTTTCTAAATTTGTAGTGAATATTGTAGCTTTAGCCACATCCCTTTTCAAATTTTTAGTGAGTATTATAGTTTAATTAGTACAAAACGCATATGAAAATGTATCATTTATAACAAATAGCACCACCTATAAATATTTTCTGGCTCCGCCCCTGGTGATATGTTTTAATTTGAGTATTTTTTGTGTGTAGTTTGGCAATTGTTAAATAACTCGTATTGGTTAAAATATATCAATTTCCCGCTCTTTTCAGGAATGATTTAGTGGTAGGAGAGGGCAATTGCAAGTACAAGATTTAGAGTTCGAGTCATGTCGAATACAAGTTTAATTGTGTAATATTTACGTGATATTTATTATTTTGTAATACTCTGGGGAATCTAAAAAAAACTTTTCACGCTCTTCTTAGTCAATTGATGAGGTGATTGGGAACTCTATGGTGTGTAGTATAGGGGTGTGCTGTGTGCATTCGGTTTGGGTTCGGGTTGAAATATAGTGTAACCGAAAATCGTCCGAAATTTCTCTTCGAGTTCAGTTTGGTTCGGGTCAAACCGGAAAAAAAAACTCCAAATCACAAATTGGACAATTAAACTCAAAATAAATTACATTTCATTCAATTCAAAGATCAAATTTAAACTTGATAAAGTGCTATACATCACAAGTTTTCCTTCAAAATTGAAACTTCAAGTTCAAATAGTTTTAAAATAATAATTTTTAAATTTTTTTAATTAAGGTTAGTTTGGTTAAACCCGAAACCTGCAGGTTTCGACCCGAACCCGAATTTCTAAAAATGGCAACCAGAATTCCGATCCGAAAATTCGGATCGGACCAGTTCGATGCGAATTATCTGATTTTCGGTTCGAGAGTTATGCACACCCTAATGGAGTATTTGTGATTTTGGCAAAAATGTAGTTATGGATTGGCTTAATGTATTCGTTAACAGATTGGCCATCACATTCACATTTTTATATATATATTACTTCTAGTAGTTACTAAGTCACTATCACTATATACTTACTATATTATTTACTTTTTGTAACACTGTGCTGGAAAGTAAATAGTAAATTCAAATTAGACGGAGAGGGTAACATTTAAGGTGCATTTTCCATGTTTTATTATCTTAGTTATAGACTTATAGTAGTAATTAGTTTTGATAGCATGTACTTAGAACTTAGAAGAAAGTTGGAGCACATAAAGTGTTCTTTCCGTCATTTTAGTGCATGCATGTAGAGCATTCATAACAGTTCACCTAAATAATTTCACCTAAATCATCATTTTAGGTATTCCTTATAATTTTTTATATACGTATTTAGTGTTGAGCCAAAATCAGATTCCCTATTGTATCACATATTCTATATGTAAATATATTTTATAAAATTAATATATTCTAAATATAGCTATAAACTAATAATAAATGAATTAAAAAACTTTTAGGGGTCACCTATATATTGGCACGTGAATACGATTCTCTATTTTTTTTAGGAGAGAGAAATTGATTTAGGGAAACTGATTTATCAACTATTTCACAATATTTTTTGTTGTTTTTACCTATATTTAGGCAAAAATTGTATTTTAGGGAAACTGCTGCGAAGGACCAAATTGCATTTCCAAATTCACATATATTCTATTTGCATGTTTTTAATTACTTTAAGGGTTCCCTTACTTTAATTATTTTATTAACTGCTTACATGCAAATTTATGATGCCCTAGTAGATGATGCCCTATTCTTCAATCGTAAACAAATTCCAGTGTTCAAGGGTTCGAGTAGATAAATCAGCCAAACATTGACCATATATACTTAAATTATTAGAGTGACTTTCTAATATACCTAAGTTGGACAGTATCTTTCTATTATATTTACAATGACATTGTAACATTTTGTTGTATTTAAAATAAATTTTGATATTTATTGAGTAACACTTGGTTAAACGGTTTAAATATAAGTTAAATATAAACTTAACTTTATATCCTGATCAATTTCTCCTATTGATGATTTGTCGAAATGAATGACTTGACATACTAGACCACGGTAATACCACTTTTCTAATTTTATGCTTTAGTTTCAAACTTGCTTGTCGAGTTTAGATGAATTCGTGTCTTGGTTCAGGTTGAGGTTGTGGGTTTGGTTCGGTTGCTACTGGGTTCACGTGAGAAAGTTTTTTCGTGTTCTGGTTCAGGTTGAGGTTGTGGGTTTGGTTCAGTTGTTAGTGGGTTCAGGTGAGGAAGTTTGTTCAGTTTTCGGACATTGGTTCAGGGGTATTCAGGTTTGGGGGCGAGGTTCTAGTCGAACTTCATGTTTCGTTGGTTCAGGTCTGGGTCGTGGTTCGGGTGTTGGTAGGTTCAGGTCTCGTGTTTGAGTCTCGGATAGGTCTGGTAATGTCTTTAACATTCTTGTAATTACTCTCGAGCATTTCTTATGCTCATTTATTATTAATGAAAATTTTTGCCGTTTCAAAAAAAAAGTTTCAAACTTGCTCGGTTCCTTTGGATTCGAAGTGGATGTAGTTTTTTATCTATGTGATTGTGTTGGTTCTTTGTATACTTATGTTGTACTCCCTCCGTCCACAAAACATTACCCGTTACGGTTAGCGCGCAGTTTCAGAAAATGAGTTAAAGTAATGGAGTAAAAATGGAAAAACAAGTGGGGTAGGTTACTTTTTGAGAATGTGTGGTGATAAAGAAGAAGTGTATTGATGTTAAAATATTGTTTTAGTGTGTGGGGTAGTTTTATTATTTAGTAATGAGTAAAGTTTTGTGAAACATACAGAAATGGAAAATTGGTAAAGTTTTGTAGGACGGAGGTAATATGTAATTTTACCGTCATTTCATTTCCATATACTTTGTCGATTCATGTCACTGGGTATAATAATTAATACAATTTTTTTTTTTGAAAGAAATTAACACAAATGTTATTGGACTATAACTCGATCTATATTTAATATATATAATTATCTATATGCATTTAAACCGTATTTTATAGAGTTATTTGTGTATATTAATTTGGCTTACATATTGGAGCACGTTCCATGCAAGTTTATCCTTTGAAAACATTTTATACTAGTTCTACATATATTTATTTCACAAGAAAAAGTCGCAACTCTAGAAACTCATAGTACTAATTATAATCTAAGAAATCTGAATAATCATTATTTTGTAAGAGGCGTGTCTATTTAAACTCGATTTCAATTGATCGTAATCCAATCCAGATCAAGGTGTGCTAAACATTTTTTATTACTAACATATCCCTAATTTATAGGCCATTTCTCCCATTTTTAAGGCATGGCATATTACAGGTCTAATCAGCTCGTTGTAGCTCATCTGCAGACCTGCAAATACTGTACAATAATCACATTTTGATCTCAAATCATTAATCTAACCTCTAATCTCATTGTTAATGACTTTTAGACCAGATGGTATCAGTTACGTAATCTTTTCCGTTTTGATCTATGATCACATCTTTAAATTTCTTGCCACTTATTCCTTCGGGAGTATAGGGTGTAGGAGGTTGACAAATATAGATCGAGCGGGAATGTACTCATTCTGTTTTGGTTTATGATCACATCTTTAAATTACTTGCCACTTATTCCCTCGTGAATATAGGGTGGAGGAGATTGACAAGTATAGACCAGACAGTATGATATTTGGTACTTATTCTGCGGTTAGTCTATGATCACATCTTTAAATTTCTTGCCACTTACTCCAGCGTGAGTATAGGGTGTAGGAGGTTGACAAATATAGACGAAACAGTATAAGTGAAGGAATTGACGGAAGAATTGACGGTTGATCAATGGGTTGGAGGCTGGTTGTTTCTTTCTCTGATTCTAAGTACTATTTACTGGGACTGGTGTTAGGGGCTTACTACGTTGGCCATGTTCATATGTTTCTGGTTATGGTTAGGCGTGGTGATGCTTTGGTTCATTTGGGGTTTCAACATTTTCTTTCTTATCTTATAATGTCACCTTGCAACTTGTATTGAATCATGTCTCGGCTACGTGAGGTATCTGTGTATCAATTTGGACTAGACTTTTCAAACCTCATGGGCTATTGGTGCTTGGCTGTTCTTGGGGTCTAGTACTGATTGATTATCATTTCCCTCCTCTAGATGGACATGGTTTATTTCGCAGGTGATTAGTCCTTTATTGGTTGAGACTCTAAGGTGCAAATCTTTTGCACTTATTTGTACACTTTACATATTAGTTTTAATAATATTTTGCCGTTTCCAAAAAAAAATATTACATAATATTATACTTTGCATGAAAACAACCATTCTTTTATAAAGGGAAAATTCCGCCACGGACATATCTGACCATTATGCAACTATTTATCAATACATGCATGAGTTTAGTGGTTCTTTGTTTCTTCTTGTAGGTCATAGGTTCAAACCCTAGCGGAGCCTATAATTATTTTTGGTAGATTTTTCCTCCTTTGCTTGTTGTAAGATACCACGAATCATCATGGTTTCATTGATTCAAGTGGTCTATTTGTATATTAATTTTCCATTCAAACTTAGATAATTAATTTACACTAAACACAAGTGATCGATTGTCATTCCAACATGCTTTTATGGTTGCGTTTGTTTGAAACGATTTTTATCTATTTACAACTCTTAGCATATTTAAATAACTTAATTATTAGTTCTCGTATTAATCTTTCATGGTAGTGTGCATTACTCACCCTTTCACCCTAAGTGATTTTTGGGACTTAACGCGTGAGCGACTTTCATTTTTTTAGCAAATAGAAGATTAGATCCTCAAGATCAACACGACGAACCCATTGAAAACTCTTTTTTTTAACTGTTGAGTCAAGCTCCTTATATTAATAGAAATGCATGCTTACAACCATCCAGTATCGCTACCTTATTCACTTACTAATTATGCCATACAATAGCTACTGAAATTTAAAAAAACCCCGCAAAATACAACGTGGTAAAATAGAGACACTCATGGAGGCTTATAAGAGTTATGGAACATCAATAGTTTCATTCTAGACTAGTGAGCTGCTCACTAACTTCCTTGAGTAACTCCAGCTTCATGAAACGCTTACCCATCTCCAACTGATTCTTGTAGTTTACTATCCCATCCATATTTATATCATCCATCTTCATTTGATTTCATTCGATTTTTTCTTACCATTTTTTCTTTCAACACATTTAAGAACAGGCAAAGATGCAGCATAAGAAGTTTTACTGGAGTTTTTGGTAGACCAACCAACTGGTTTTTGTGTTGTAGAATAAGGCACAATAACCTGCACCTCGACATACTCAACATGCTCCAAGACCTCATCCATTTCAGCTTCAGACGACTGGTCGAAACCTCTTCTTGGCTCTTCATTTAAAACTACTTCCAAAGAATCAATGGCAATTGTTCTGTTTCTATCTGCCTCCAGCATTTCTAATTGAACCTCCTCTTGAGATTCAGCCACAGTTACTTCCTCTACCCTTACTATCATTTGAAGAGTATCCAAATTTTCTTGATTTTCCTCTTCTTCAATTCTATCCTGGTGATTGAGCGGATTATAATCAATCACTCCTTCCTGAATCTGCACTTCAAAAAGTTTATCTTGATTTTCCATTTCCGTTCCCGGACTCTCTTCAGTTCCGTTAATATTATTATTGCATTGATGATGGTCCGTAATGACCTGATTCTGTTGATCATTATGCCCAAACCTGACTTTATCATTGAAAACTCATTTGTATCACTAAAATGCTCAGCTCCTAACCTAGTGCGTCAATCATAACATTGGATATGATGGTGTTGTTTATATAGGATAATCGAATACTCATACAATTGCATATTTTTTATATGATTAGATATATCATGAGATCTTCTCGGCGTGCTTTGTTGTTAATAGATTGGTATTAGAATATTGGAAAAACTATTTGTAGTAAAAACACGCAAAGGTAACACATCAGGATACAATATTATATCGTTTCCAAGAAAAATCAATATTACATTGTTTCAAAAAATAAAACAATATTACATAATATATCTAACTTTTATCAATTTATTTTACAAAACGCGGAATATAAATGATCAAAATACATCTTCTTAAGAGTATACCAAGAAAATCCTATCTCCCGTTTAGCCGTGAAGATGAAACGGAGAGGCAAAACCACCAACAATACTCCTCCTCTACCTCAGTCGGTTTTGAATGTATTACCGATCGCTATCCTCACTCTAATTTCACTTATGTGTGCTGAAGAGTTCGAAGTTCTCTCATTTATGATTTCTCGATCACTTAGAGAGAACGATAGCTGTTTCAATAAGCCTAGTGTGTCTCATGGATTCGATTGTGACTGCTTTGAATGCTATGCCGGCTTTTGGAGCCGTTGGAATTCTTTGCCCAATCATATCCAGATTCACGAGGTAATTGAAGCATTCGAGGAGCGCTTCAATGACGATGGCGACATGAAAATCAACAAAGAGAAAAATAAGAAGATCACAAATGAGACAGCTAGTCCCCAGAAACATGATAATCCTAGCTGGGCAACCAGACTGGTTGAGAAATGGAGGGCTAGTGACGCGACGCAAGTGGCTGATGCGCCAAAGGTTAACGAGGGTGCCGGAACGGCTGCAGAGACCGTTGACAAGCCACCGGTGGTAGTAGTAAAAAAAGGCCTGGTTAGGAACCTGCTGCCTGATGTTTTATCTTATATTCGTAAATTCTAAGAATAAAGAGAGCAATGAAACTGGAAGTATCTTATATGTGTAATAAGAATATATAAGTTAATAAAAACTCAAATCTCTCGTTTAAGAATGCCTTGTTATTTTACTTCATATAAGTTTTTTTTTTCTCTTCCTTTTGTTTGTACATGGGATGGCGTTAAATTTGGAGAAAAAAAATCATAATTAATTGGGATCAAATTCAAATTTGTTACACTCTATCCTTAATTCCTTATGTTAATTAAATAATGACGTTTTACCATTCTTTTCATAATTTCTTATTAAGAATGATTCATTACATACAATTCACCAAGGGCGAAATAAGAGAGCAAGGAAGATTGTACGTTTACGGATAGAAGTTAATTTTTGAAATTCTTATATTTTCAACATGTCTTGCGTCTTACGTATCTCTGAGAGAATTGAATGTCATTTTCTATACCAGACTACCATGTCTTTACAGCTTGGTCACCATATTATTTTTGGTTTAGATTCTTGATTTTCGGAAATTGGTGAATTATATTAAGAAAGACAAGTCTTCATGATTTTCATGTCTCAATTCTCCGATTGGTTCTATGATTCTATCCCACCAAGAAAGGATAAGCAAACTCGGCCTTCAATTGTCTCCAATTTTCGCGTGAAAAATGATTGTGATGAAGTTTGGAAAATATGCTCATGTCGGACGCAAATAAAGTTAACAAAAATGATGTAGTGATAGATTAACAAAACTTGCTCTAAGTTTAGATATTCTCGATTTAACATCACCCCTTTCTTTTTGTTATAAATTTGTTGATATACACTAGGAATTAAATTGAATTTCTTATTTGTTTGATTTTATCATGACCTATCTACCAAAAGTGTAGATTGAATTTAGATGAAATAAAATTGTCTAGAAATAAAGACAATTATGTTTCTTTGGTGGCAAGGCTCTTCTTCATCTTCTTTTCCTTTTCTCTAAAAAATAGAGATAATAATACAATGACTAACTTTATATGATTTCACATAAGTTACATAGTTTTGCTCAACTTAAAACACAAATGATCAAATTGGTTGATCCTGAGTCCATTGAACTGCTTTTCAATATACATGTCTGGTTATGCCATGTATCTACCAGTAACACTTACAAATCGAAGCCTCAGTACAATTGCGTACGTTATGGAACTGTACTCATGTACTCCACCTGCTTCCGATCGAGTAATGCATTTCGATGAGGTTGTTCTTGGAACACTTCTCTGTCTGATAATGCCTTTTCTCTTCCAGAATTACGAAAACAGCTATGATAATATTCTAGTCAATATCAATTCTAAGAAGTTGAATACCTCTGCAACCATTCTGGGATTATATTCAGCAATCAATGTCATGACATTCACCTGGAAATAACCTAACCACACAGGCCATAATATAAGTACTTAATTGTCTCCCGTGTTGTGAACTGAAAACTGGGATAGGCTCATTTTCGACTTTCCCAGAATTCCATGCTGCAACGTGCCGACTGCCGAGTTCAGTGAACTTAAAATTTCCAGATACATTTTTTCTTATGTAGTCTCCGGATTGACCTGTTATGTGACAATTTGTTACAACCATCTGCATTAAAAACAAGACCACTGATAGCTTTGCAAGTCAAGTTATACAAACTCTTTCCCCAAGGTTTAAGCTTAACACTCCTAGTACATTGATCCAACCTGACAGAAGCAAAATCATGCATCCAAGCAATGCCCAACCACATCATTATCATGATTGGTGCAAATACAAAACCGAAGCGAAGCACATTACAAACAAAACGACTGGCAGAAGAAAAGGATAAGCAGCATGCACAGTACCAATATCCACAATTGCTAGACTATAGATTACACACTATCTTACATCAGAAAAGGACCAGTACTAGTTAATCAGCCTTCTTATTTGAAGGTTGATGTTCATTCAAGGCAGCCGAGCGCTTGTCTTCTGCCATCTTAGCATGCACTTCATCCCTCTCATGGAAATATCTTTCGAATGCCCTTGGCAGGAACCGGGGAATGAGGAAGCACAACAAGTTGACAGAGAAATACACCATGTTCGCAACAGATAGCCCTCTTCCAAACCAATACCACGCCACATCCTGGATATAGTAAAACAAACAATGCTAATTGATTATTGATCCAGGTCTACTAAAAATGACTTATTAATTGTCATTTCCATATTTCATCATATAGACATGATGCATACGTGTAGCAACTCTCAATTCTCAGTGTAACAGAACCAGGCCTAATGGACTAAACTCTCAATCGCAGAACACAATTACGTTTCCATATGAAACAACTACTACACTCAAATTACAGAAATCCAACACTATTTTCAGTTTACCATAACTATCTGTTCTGTAGTGCATCATTATTTGAATACTTTAAATGCTTCCAAAAGAGCTAACATAATATATAACTAAGATATACATCTTGATTTTAAGTAGAAACGTCCCTTGGTTTTTCGAGAAAATAGAATAGTCATTAATCCTTCGATGGAGAAAAGAGAATGCCTTAAAAGAATTTCAGTACGAATTCGATCATGACTTGGTTACTCCGTTACTGACTAACTGAAACTCATTTTGAATGACAAATTTTCATCCAAGACAGCCACAATGAATCTCATACTATGTTCCTGTATCTAAAGAGACATTACCAAGATAATTAAGACAAGAAGTGCTGAAAGAAAAGAACGGTAGTACATTACCTTGAATTCAGCATTTGCAGGCAAAGTTTTGTTAAACCAAACATCCTGCATCCAGTCAAGCACAACGAAAATTCTCCTCACAGTGTAAAGCAATGGAACGAGCGCCCTCACAGGAGGCGAAAACAACGACAGCCCGCTTATTATGTTTTCTGTAAGTATTTGAAACGAGAGCAGAAACAAATGAGGGGTAGCAGATCTAACTGCGTGCTCATCTCCCCTCGCAAACCCACCCAACACATACGCCAACGGTAAGAACAATCCAACCGTGGTCCCCATAATGACGTAAAGCCTAAAGAACCGACTCCCCCGAAACAGCTCAGGGGATTCGCTACTTTTCCCATGAGATGGGAAAGCAAGCCGAGACAAAACGATTATATACCCTGTGGCAAATGCAGGGAACAGGAGGTCGATAAGTGGCACTAAGCCGCTAGCCGAAAAAACCATTATGAAGCATACTAGCTGCAGCTCGATCACGCGAAGCGATCCCATTACACTAGCTGCTGGAGCTTGTGTCTGTGACTTGGCTGCTTCACCCATATTTGCTGTAGGCTCCGATTCAGAACGAGGAGCTACGGCTAGCGAGACACCTGACATCTTCTTAGTTGCAAGCTAGCTATAAAGCAGAACCTATAACACAAAAATCAATGGAAATTGGAAATTCATAAATGTCTGCATATAACAGAAACAAAAAAAACCCTGAAATACATTTGGTAGATTAATGAATGTAATTTCTAGTTTGCGGATAACACCATCAATCTAAAATTGTAACATCGAGCCGTAGATGAAGTGAAATTCTTAGAAAACACCAGTGTCTACTAAGATTGTCCTAGACTAATGGAAGAATCACATATAAATCCGACACCCCTGAAATATGCGGCTGGATTCGCCACTAGTCCTAGTACACAAGACAATATTTGCGCTACTTAGGAAAAAACACAGTAATCCCATTTTTTACTACACAAACATTGCTCTCAACTTAAACCAGATACACCACCAGCCAATTAGTCCAAATGTCTTTACTAAACAGTATACTTGCCAAGCTGAGTTCTGAATCAAGAAAATAGTTTTCACTTTAATTGCTTTACTCACAAAATACACACAAATTATATAGTCATTAGTCACCCAATTTCTGCTTGCATAGAAAAATAAAGAGTGAATTATATAGACTAACTAAGGAATGTAAATGAAATGGAATAAAAACGTGTTAAACGAGAATCATGATTGTAACTCACCTGTAAACTTTGGTTTTGGAGAAAATTAAGACTGATGAAAGTGGAGTTCTTCTAGTAACAGAGATGGGTCGTCGTGGATTCAGAACAGAACATGATGAAAATGAAGCTTCAGTTGCGAATTAGAGTTAGAAGTGGCACCGCTAACAAAGTTTACACGTGCTTGAAGACAGAGCATGCAAGGTGTATATGCTCATGCTATGCTGCTGACGTCTGGAAATCTTTTTGGGCTTCCACAGTTTACTCCTCTGGGCTCGCTAATTCGACTATCTGGGCCTCCCATCACTCAACCTCATATAGGCCCAAATATAATCTTACGCACTGGTAGTACATATAATACCGGTTTTGAACGCCAAAACAATTTTCGAACTCTTTGTTTGTTTGGAATAAAAATTCACAAATTGAATACCAATTTTCATTTTGTTCCTATATTCCAATATCAAGGATGTCAACTAATGAAAAGCTGCCACTACATAAAGATAAAAACTGGATTTCAATTTAGTACTCATTCCTTTGGAGTTATGAAAACCTTGTTTTTATCAGGTTTTCGAGTTAAAACCGGTTTTTGAACACAGAGTTTGGAGTACTAGCCTAATAAAATCTAGTGAAAACCCACAATCCTATCAAACATAAAAAGAGTTCATAGGTTTTTTCCAATCCAAATCCACCTCTCGTCTACACCGGTTCTACCAAACATAGAGATCAAGTCCGGTTTTTAATACTGGTTTTCAATTAACACCAGTTCAATTCTTGAGAGTTTGTAGTGGTTTTCGTAAAGGCTCTGTTCCTACCACTACAAGAAAACAGGAAAATAGTGACGCAAATAGTGACGACTTTATCGGTCGCTAAATAGCGACGAATCGCTCGAAAATAGCGACGGATAAAGTC
>JAYMSL010003726.1:0-12020 GCA_036897195.1 Plantago coronopus | reverse complement strand
GTACCTGTTGCATTGTTGATTGTTGTGTTTTTATGTATAAATTCATGGTGTTTGGGTTGATTTCTCTGGTTTTGTTTGTTTGACTAACTTAGGGATGATATATTACACTTGTAATTAGGACTAAATTTGCACCGTTTCTGCAATGTCGACGGAGTCTGGTTAGGCACTCATGTTGGCACCTCGTTTGGACATTTGTAACTTCCAAAAATGAAATTGTTAGTTTTGTGGAAATGAAATTACAGCTATGGAAGATGGAAGATGCACTTTTTTTGTGTTCCATTCGTTTACGTATTAGTGTTTGCTGGGTGATAGTTGCAAATTCTTCGATGGATGGTACCTTGGTAGTGTTTTATAATTGCTGGTTATATTTGAAACATGTATGTATGAAATGGCTCCAGCAAGTGGTTTAAACTTTAAAGGGTCTAAGTGCCTTGATGAAGTATCATCCATATTTTTACATTCAGAAAGTTTCAGCAGGCAGCCTCTATCTTCAGAAAACTGCTGATAATTTAGATTGTTCCACAGGTTGGTTTGCCAGGTGAGGGAAGTGAGAATAAGTCGAGGTCATCTCAAGTCTCTGCTAAACGTTACCAGACAGGTAAAGCTGAGCAAAGTGATAACACGCACTGCAATACATCCGACAAAGAGGATAATTGGGCTGAATCAAGCTTCGGCGCTGCTGTTACTAGGGAGAGCAGTGCGTCATCCAGGGCTTTATCCTCTAGGTCTCTGAATGCTCCTAGTCGCTTTCTTTCTCGCTTCAGTTTCTATCCTGGAAACTTGAGCTTTCGTCTAACCAGGTCAAGTAGTCTTAGTTCTACAAGAGCTCATGCTGCAACATCTACAAGTTACACAGCTTCGCATGATGAAGAACACATGAATTGTTCTCCTCCTCTGAGGAACAGAAATGAAGTTCCACCAGGCTGTGATATATTTCCTGCTTGCTTCAGTAATAGATATCGCAGATCACGACACCGACATAGTGTCTCTAATGACTTACATCCCAGTTCTTCAAATCCTGACTTTTGTGATGACTTACAAGATAATCAACAAGCACATACCAATCTTGAGGTGTTGAGGAGAAGAAATAATGCTGGAGTAGACTTCACAACTGATTTGTTTTCTCCTATAAATCATGTTGATTGTGATGCTTCTGGAAATAGGCACGGTGATAGACGTCTTGCTGCTCGAGAATTTGCAGAACAGAACGTTCAGTTTAGCAGGACACTAAGCGTTGGTAGACTTCGTGATAGAGTTCTTAGGAGAGCACCTGGCTCTGATTTAGATTTATATCGTTTCCAACAAGATGGAGATGTGAGACATGCTAGTCGTGCTATGAGGAGACAGGGTTCAGCAAATGCGACCGTGGAAGTAACATCTAACATTGATGGCTTAAATCAGCCAAGTTCCTACAATGATGAACCTTCTAGTACGTCTGTCCCTTTATACACTAGTCCAAATTTTGCACGTGAAACCCCATTAGCGAGAGAAACTAGGTACCGTGATCTCCTCGAGCGCAGATCAAATTTCATTGAACGGAGAAGAAGAATAAGATCTCAGGTATGTTATGTTTCCTCTAATTGGCTTTGTACCTTGTATATGTGTGCCAATATTTTGAAGTCAAAAGATTAGACAAAGCTTTTGCAAACGCAAAGTATCTGAATCCTTAGCTCCTCCTGCACCCAATCTGCATGAGTAATTAGTTTTGGCCAAATCAGTAAAATGTTTGTGATTCATAAAAAATGTTTCCTAGTATCCATAAATAATGGGAATGATTGCCTGAAACATAAAACTATTATCTTATGTACTTGCAATATGTATCTCCATCTTTTCTAAGTAGCATTCTATCGGTATTATGGCAGGTGCGTGCATTGCAGAGGCTAGGAAGCCGTTTCCAGAACCTCTCTGGCCATGAAAGGTCATGTATCTTATCCGGACAGCATAGAGTAGGTCATTGCTCCTGCCGTTCTGCTACAAGGAATGGTAATACAAATGATGATGCTAATGCTAGGGCTAGCATATCAAGGATTGTCATGTTGGCGGAGGCTTTGTTTGAGGTATGCTTCTAACCTGTCTTTACCTACACTTGTGTTTCTTGAGCCCAACTTCAAAGAGGTAAATCTATTGCACCGTTCTTACTCAGGTTCTCGATGAAATTCACCAGCAATCTGTAGCTCTCTCATCTCGGCCTTCTTTATCTCCCATCGGATCTGTTCCAGCACCTAATGAAGTGGTGGACTCCCTTCCTTTGGTGATGTTCAGTAAATTGAACAAGAAACCGAGTGATGAAGATGCCCAGTGAGTTGACATTTATTGCCCTTAATTTTTGCAGTATTAGTATGATCATATGTGTACTTGGTGTCTGTTAGCAAGTTACTTTTTCTGTTCATGTCGATTACCTATACCTGTTGACGCATCTCCTTCGTCGAAGTTATTTATTCTGTAGATTGCCAGCTTGAGTTAATTTGAAAAATTAAACTGATTTTAACTGGTAATGCTTTTGTTTGTTGTGAAGTTAACTGGGAAGGTAGAGTAGAGGCAAAATAACAACCTCATACGTACACCCTTGTTTATCTGTCCATCACACTTAGAAATTTCATAAAATGACCCTATTCTCAGAGACTCAGAGTTTTCTATTTATATATCTTTCATCACCCACAAATTCATTCACTTATGATATGAAGCTAAATCCGTACCTACGTTGTTGTTCGGTTTCATACTCCCAAGTTTATCGCTGTTTCATTGTCAAATGCTTAACATATGATCTTGTAATGTTTAACGGATTACTTCGTGTCACCAACTTGCATTTGCCCATAAAGTTCCCCATTTGTTCTTACAATTTAAATCTTAACAGATGCTATATATGCCTTGTTGAGTATGAGGAAGGAGATAGCACGCGAATATTACCATGCAATCATCAGTTCCACAGAGCATGTGTGGATAAATGGCTCAAAGAAATCCACAGGTGCGTTGTTCACTCCCTAGATAATTCGATCCATGAAACACCAGCATGCCATCAATATTGCATAAATATTAACCTGTGTTCATTTCATATCCCAGGGTATGCCCTCTTTGTAGAGGGGACATCTGCCGGCCCGAATCTTCAACTGAGACTAGCTGATAACCATTTTGGTACCAGCTTTTAGCAACATTCATGTGTATGCTAGCTCCTGGAGGCTGGATCTTGAGAAAGCCGTTGTAAAACACCCTGGTTCGACAAGGACACACCTTTGTACTATTAACCTTATGGCTGGATCCTGGTGAGAACTGAGAAGTAGTAATTTTTTCATGACCTTCTCAAGCCTCCGAGACCGCAACTGGTACAGAATAATGTCTGCATAATATGTCAACTATACCAAAGGTTTTAAGCTGTTGCAAGATGTTGGATTGTATTTCTATGTATTGTTTGTGTGAAGGTGGAAAAAGGAACATACAGATAAATGTTCTTCTTTTCATCAAGAGTAGTTGTAACAAATTGTGGTTATGCTGCAGTATGCATACACCTTGCAAGCTGTTGCTTTGTATGGAAATTTTCCAGATATCTTGTGTTGTGCTGTGTTGAAACTTGTAAGTATATGTTTCAGATTTGTTCTTTTTTTTTTTCATTTTTCTTGGAAGAGATTCCTTCTTGGAACTCTCTTTTCATTTTCCATTGTTTGTTTGTACAATGAAGTAGATGAAAGGAACCTTGTGACTCTCTGAATCCTGGTCTTGCATGTATAATCATGATCAATCCATTGCAGAAGAAGTTGTGTCATGTCACATGTGCGTGAGGACAGAATATACAATGTTGAATTCCACAAGAAAGACAACTGCCCCATTGTACACTTTCTGGTTTTTGCTCTTCTTCCCTTACTTTATTTACCCATTTTCTTAAAATTACATGCTTATGAAGACAGCTGAAAATAACCTTATCGGAGAAAATTATTAACTAGCCCGGATCTACAAATATACATCCATTCAGGTATGATAATTTTCACCAGAATATGCAAGTGAGAACTACAGAAGGAAGATTGCAGGAGGCCTGCCAGTCTGCCACATATCATGACTATTACTCCCATTTACTGGTCTTTGTTTTCTTTAATGACCAGAGAATTATAATAAGTTGTCGAAATTCAGAAGGCATGTGCAATGGGGTTTTCACCTTATCAGTCTATGCAAGTATTTTTGACGAAAATATGATGATTAGAATATATAAAGTAAGCTTCCCGGGGACCCGAAATTAAAATTACGGAGGGTGAACTTATTTCATATTCATGATTTTCTCGAGAGTTTTAGGGGGTTAAAGCTTAAAAATTCGTCAATATTGCTAAAATTGTACGGGGATCAAAGGTTCGAATAATTGTAAATGTTACCTACGAAAATTTCATTTTTTTAAATTTTAGAGGGTTGCGATATGCTCCACCTCTGGTTTTGCACATGTCAATGTTTTTTTTTTTTTTTTTGTTTTTTGCAGAACACATGTCAATGTGTTAATAAGGTGAGGTGAATAATCAACTTAAATGACTTTATCATCTATTGGCAGTTTGCCAAACAATGACCATTTTACAACAAGTAGATTGACAGATGATTGAAAAACAATAATAACTCATAAAAGTGAGCACATTTCTTGTTGTTCAACATACAAACTCTGTGATTTCAATACTCTTGTTGAGATCAAAGAGACAATAATCACTTCATAACATGTAGATAAGAAACACAAGTTACTATGAGCAGATCTTATATACACACTCTGCTTTCTTTCATTTTGGAGAACTTAGACAAGAAGCACCGGGGCTAGAGTCTCCTCCAATGCACCACACACGGCTTCTGCTTGGCGTTGTGTTCACAGAACTGAGTTTGGATTCTTCATGTCGAACCTCAACATCAAAACCATTTGTCTCGCGGTTGCAAGTTTTTGCATCTGCTCTATCTAACAGATGAATAAGAGAGTGTCTTACACGGTCAAGCATTGGACTGTCTGATACTCCAGGTATCCTGGCTCCAACTAGATGTGACATTGCCATTGGTGAATTCGGATTGCTTTTCACATCTTCTTGCAGAATATCACCAATCCGTGAGATTATGCTGAATGCCAGGTTGGCAAGAACACGAGAGTATGCTTCGAGAATGGCATGTCCAACATCCTAAAAATATTCAACAGTAAAAATTGATCAGAACTATCCAGTCATTTGCTGATGCTTACAGAATACTCCTGTAAATGGACATTCATTGTGTTTTCGAATACTAACTATTACTGACCTTGTTGTATTGGATTTTTGTCACATCAAGGAATGAATGAGGAAGATTTGGATATTTAGCTTTGAGCTGATGCAGCAACAACTCAGACTGGACCACCAGAGCCTCCATTTTATCCATCTCACACAACGGATCTTTTGGGAACGTCCATGATGTTCTAGCTGGAGATTTTCCACTTGAATATTCTGCTATTTTCTCTTTCCAAGCAAATATAGCCGCTTCCAGTTTATTAATCGCTTCTAGAGCACTATGTTCAGATTTCAGGTACATGCAGTTAACCATTGCCTCTGGTGAAATCGAATCTGCAGTCAGTATTTTGTACATTTCCTCCCCAATGTTCGCTTTTCCAGACTAAAGACAAGCAACGAGAATGAGATTAGTTTCGGATATGGATATATATAGCTAGATGTTTGGGGATCAAGACAGATGACTGCCTACCTTTGGAAGAGCATCCCTGATGATTGTAGGAATGGGCATGACATCCAAGACACTCTCGTTGATTGCTTTCGCGGCTTTGAATACTTGGTAAACAAGTTTGCCCTGATGTAAGAGTCTTTTTCGCTCTACATCCGAAAGTCCAACATTGGGGACCATCGGAGAAGGAAGCCACCATCTCTGACTCTCCCCAGCACTTCTGCTGCGTCCTTCTGCCCGGCTACCAACTTCAGCGTACCAAAACTCAGTACCAGTCATCGAATCAAGCATTTCCTAAAGTTTCATCAATAAAAACAGTTAGGTCAATCCACCTGTTTTTACCAGACAAGTTTGAAAACACTGAAGTGAGTGAAGAGTACACCTACAATTAGCATGGAGTCCAACTTCTGCAGTGCTGGAAGATTCATATGAATGTCAGCTCTAGCTTTTGGGGTCATTATCTGTACGAAAGATCCGTTCAGGCTAAAGTTCTTGTGATGTATATATATATATATATATATATATATATATATATATATGTATTCATTTAATTTAAGAACAGGTATTACCTCTAATGTTCGGCCATTAGCACCGTGCTGCTTAGCAGGAACCAACTCGATCATATGATTGGTCGGAGCAAGAAGCCAATCCATTTCTGTTTTCCACTTCCGTTTTCTATCCTCGGGTAATGGCTCCAACTTCCAGAGCTCACCAAAAATAGAAGCTGCACAAGGTACACAAAGTTTTCAAATATTTAGTACTATCATGAAGGCGGGTGGGGAACTTGATTGCATACGTCCATTCATATTCTAGCTTAACAGCCCAACCCCTTTATTTGAAGTTGTTTAGGTGAATAGGTGCAAATCAAGAAAGACAAAAACTAGATGATTGGAAAAGAAGGCAAATTGAGTGTAATGTAGGTTCGAAAACAGGGGAATTTTATGCAATGGTATCAGGCGCATGCGGCATGTCACTGTTATAATCAACCTAACATGAAGCGTAAGTCATAAGATATATAGTTACTATTATACCTGCCAGATTTGATATGGAGTTAGACAACGCTAAGGCGCTGGCTATCCCTTTGGTGCCACCAGTAACATCCTCTCCCAGCAATAGCTTAGCAAACTTTTCCTTCATTGTTTCCACATCTGAAAGCTGACTGGCATCACAGTGTTTCTCTTTCATGTCAGATTTCACGTCAGAGCGGCGAGGGGTTGCCCATTCATCTTGACACTGATCATCTTTCTTCATTATGGTCCATAGAGATGAAAATGATCCAAAGTTATTGGTACTGGAAGAGCAGCTTGAATCATCCTCGTCAAAGGAATCAGTGACACCACCTTCTCCTCTGCTAGTTCCACTATCATTATCGTACGAATGACTATTAAGAATGCAGCTCTCTAGCCCATTGTATGTCATTATTCCTGATCATTCAAATTCTTATTAGCAAGTGATACTTAGAAATCCAGACAAAACGTAAATGTGTTTCATGCTGCAGTTCTAGACACACTATCTAGTATCTACATATCTATGCTTATGTGCAACTCGGTTTTAGGCCTAAAGAGACCCCAATTTCATATTCCGAACAAGGAACAGCATTTCATGCAGTGCTAAATTTCTAATCCTATCATAATTCTGTTCCAAGGTCCGGTTTTTGCATCAGGATGGCTTAGGAACTACTAAAGATGTAGAGATAAAAACACATCTAATCCGATCTTATCAACAGGAGATCATATAATCAAGCAATCATTATTCCGACTATTATCTTTTTTTCTATGTCCTCCACAAGCAAGATCCAAGTAGGTTTTCTTGCTTGCATTTATAATTCAGATAAGGAATGCACATGTTAACACACAAGTGCCAGTGTCAATAATTCCACTTAAATGTCATCTTATCACATGAATCAGTGTCCAAGAGATCTATAACACTACATTGCACTACATTACACGGACATTTCTAGTTTGTGGATCTCTGCACATGGCATTAGTACCACAAGGACGACGACTCATAATGTACCATCAAATATAACAAAACCACTAGAGCACAGTACACATGAAGTTCCCGAACTCATTTAACTACCAAAAGATCCACACATGGTTTTTAACAATTTTTTAGCACAAATTGTATCATTGTTAAATCCATAGATTGTCAAGAGATTATGACATTGACAACTAACGCAACTAAGTGTAAACAAGGCTGAAAACCACTAGTGATTTTTCAAATATACAACAGTGTAATGTGTGAGTATTGACAAGAGATCATTATTTGATTGATTCTAATTAACAAAAGACTCCAAAAAGTCAAGATAATTTGAAATGCCATGAAAATAGGAGAAATCTTGATAGAAAAGCTGAGATTTTTTTTCCGTAATAGATGCGGATCCAAGTAAAAGGCATACAATATATTAAACAAGAAATGTCAGGAAGACAATGACTTTTCTTGTCTACACCACCCAGCTACTTACTCCACTATTAAAATGAGAGTGATGTTTTTTAAAACTATAAAAAAGATGGTAAGCTAACGTCCATTTATATGCACTTCAATCACGAAATTGACAATGGCGTTACATAATGCAACGTGCTATCACTGCTTACTATTGACAAATCATCTTCAAGAATGGCATCTACTACTAGAGGCCAAAAGCCTTTAAGATATTCGGGGCCACAAAAATAGGGGTATAAGTTATAACAAAATACCAAATACTCCATGACATGTAGCAAGATAGGCATTTAGAACTTGGCAGTACCCGGATCCTAAGCACGGTGTAAAAAACCCGAAAAACGTATAGTTTGTTGTGAAATTTTGTGAATCCAGCTGCATTTTTTACCATCCCTCTTCTTTAAAGAAATAAATGGAGTAACAGTTATCAGAACATTCAGATGAGGCTTTTTATCTAGTACTGTGTGATTTATTTCATTTCTTCAATAGTCTGGCAAGAAGCACGTTGATGCATTCTATTCAATACAATAGTCAAAGAGATGGAACTATAGAGGGAAAGGAAATACTTTTCTTGCAGGGTGAAATAAATGTAATAACCATATATAAAGGAGTAATAAATAAAGTTAACCCCACTTGTCACATTCACATGAATACATGATGATAAAATATACCTAAAATGTAAAACTAAAACATGAAGTTTAATAACTTGTTTGTTATACTTCTAGAAAGAATTCATATCATTCTTGGTCTGCAGTTCTGGAAATTGAAATGGGAAAAAATATAGTTGTCAAAGACTTTTATGAAACTTGAAAGGTTTTAAAATCTATTTTAATTGTAGTTTCCTCATCACCCCCATGTGTTAGGTAATTAGGTACATCACCAAATATTGCATTCATCACTATAAACTTTGACTTCTGACTTCTAAACATTTTTTAATATTTTGAACGAATTTAATTTTCGAATTAAGGTAACTTTTTAGAGTCTTAACACAAATTACCGCGAAAAATAAGTAGAAGATGCTAATAACTTAATAAGGGTCCAAAAGAGAAATCTTTTAAAACAAAATAGTACATCACTACATTTGACCATGTCAAATCTAACCACAAATTACCGCGAAAAATAACTAGACGATGCTAATAAGGGTCGAAAAAACAAAGCTTTTTAGACAAAACAGTACATCATCGACACTTTACACGGTTAATTTCGAACGCACACAAGCTAGAAATGTATACGAACATAACAACACCACATCCCCCAAATCAAGTTTATCATTGTAGAAATAGTAAAATGAGACAATGCAGCTAAGATTTATCCAATTTTATGACATGAAAGATAAAGATGAAGATAAAAAGAACTTACTTTCTGGTTCATCAAAATCAATGCTGGTTTCCCTATCTCTGGTACAACAAGCTAGCCTCCTGCTCATCAGCATCTTTACCAACTACTAGTATTGCTTGGTTCACAAGTTCTTGGTTCAAAATTATGCACCCACTTCCTACAAAACAAATTAAATCACATACATATATATACAAAAAGTTGAGGTTTCAAATTTAAAAAAAATAAATAAAAATGGAAAGACTACTAGACTAGAAAGAACATAAATGGTTTTACCCAAAGGGAAGACCAAAACATGTAAATTGTGTTAGTACAACAGTAATCCAACAGAACAAGAAATGCCATTAAATGGACAATAAATTTATTTACTTCTTCACAATGTTGTTTTCTTTCATGGTCAAGTATTTTCTTCACTAGCCCAAAATTGGAAGTGAGTTCAAAAATTTACACAAACAGTACTATTTGAAAGCAAAATTGAAAATATAATACAGATTAATAATATATAATACTAATAATAATAAATTATAATGTTTTATGGGAAAAATTATTAGAAAAAGGACAGGGCCGAAAATGTCGCAAGCTTGTTTGCTACCGGAGCTGTAACGTCTCTCTTCTGGCCTCGAACTTCAAAAACTCCAAAATGCACCGAGATGACAATTTAATGACTTTTAAACATACAAAATAAAAATAATATTATCTCAAAAAACATAAAAATAGAACCCATAGAATTGTTTTGTCCATATGTTTATAGAAAAATGAGATGAAATAAAACTCAATCCCAATGGAGCAATTTTCCGAGTGGACTCGGACTCAGTGAGTTTATAAAACCAAAGAAAAGCGAGTTGGGATAGGAAAAGCAGAATAAATTAGTAAAGTAGAATGTTGTGTGCATAAAAACAAAAGGTGTGAGAAAGTGAAAAAAACTCAAAAAAAGGAAGCTTTGTTGACGTAATGGAAGATTAGCTTTTTACAGCAAATGAGTCAAAAGAATTTGTTACATCTATTTGTCAGTCCCTTCTCTGCATAAAAGAAACTGTTTTTGACTGTTCTGCTCAAAATTAAAAACAAAAATCAAAAGAAAATGCAATTGGAGTAATATTAGTTACTGCTTTTTCCAGAATAAAAGGTAAAGGTAATGCAATACACACACATTGCGTGAGGATTCGTTCATAAAAGTGCAATCTTGAGAGTAAGAAAAAACAGAGCAAGTGTGAAATCGGAAATGGCATACCTTTTCTTTCGGTAAAGACTGAAGAGGCAGAGGGGGAATGAAGGTATTGATAGAATGGAAGATGGGGCTGCCCTTGTTCGTTCGATTTTGCGGGAAAAAGGTGTGTTTCTGTGTTTTGAGATGGATTGGAGTAAATGAAAACAGAGCAGTAAATGAAGAGGGAAGAGGATGTGAGGAAGAAGGAGAAGTGAAGTAAAAGGATTGAATTGAAGAGAAATGGCTTTCTTGCTTGTTTTGTTGGTTCTGGGATTGGTAGTTGGTTGGTTAAGTAGCTTGATGTGGAGGAGTAAATGTGGTGCGTAGTGGTGACAGAGGAACCCAGAGAGGTGACAGAGACAATGGGGAATTGAATTGAACTGTGGAGATGGGAGTGGAGTAGATCAGGTAGAAGAGACAACGGACTGAGAGAGAATAAAGGAAAGGCTTTTGTATTCTTCTACTGTACCACTCTCTCTTATGTAGGGGATGGGTAGTATGGGGGCTGGGGCTAATTTGTTTTGAAACCCGGTGGGTTGATAAGTGGGATGATGCGGTATTTAAAGGCGATCATTCGAGTTTTCAACTTTGATTGGGATTCCGATTAACGCTTTAGGAAGTTGGAGGAAATCATCGGTTTTATCATAAGGTATCTCCTGAATTGAGTTGTGAACGAGCACTTTTTAAAAAAAGAAAATGTTTAGTATAAAGTTAAGCGGAAATGGTTAGGAAAACAGATAATGTATAAACTTTTGGTCGGAACCAACACTTCATATCACTCTTGGAAAACCTGCTACAAGACTGCAGGGCTTTTTTTAGATGAAGATGGAGTTTCGAACTCCGACATACAAGAAGAGAAGGAACGCTTGTGCGGGTGCTTTGGCAATACTGGGGACGAGCATCACCTCTGGGTCAAGCCACGTCCTCCATACTCAAGTACTTATACAAGGACGTTGAAGATTCGGCTACACAGCCGAGCATGTCTACCTTAATAGCTTATAAGGACTTTCTACTATGTTAGTCTATCTTCATGAGTACGAAAGGAAAGATAATCCAAGAATACTAATCGGAGTTGAGGTGGGTATTGAAATTAAAAAGAAAGTAGGTTTAGCTGGTAGTGTAGGTGTGGAATAGTGTGTAAGGTTATGTTCAATTCATCTGAAATTCTCTGAACTGAATTCAGGTATAAATTTGTACTGCACAGACCTAAACTGAACTGTACAGAACTGAAATTTTGTTGAATTGAATAGAGCCTAGGGATAGGGTAGGATAACTGTAATTTGTGAGAATTATATAATTGGTATTGAGATATTTTTTGATTGATTTCAACTCTTCAAAGTTATTCAAAACTCGATTATGGGCTAAACTAAGTGCCCTTCAACGTATA
>JAYMSL010003725.1:0-12023 GCA_036897195.1 Plantago coronopus | reverse complement strand
CAGATTATTCAGCTGGAAGGTGATTGTCTAAATATTATCAAACAGCTGAACTCAACTGAGCCATCTTTACATCATGCAGGAGGAATCATTGAAGACATAAAGACATAATTTGCTTTCTTTAGCTCTGTTACTGTCCAGTTTGTTCCAAGGGGTAGCAACAGTTTAGCTCACCTTTTGGCTTTTGATTGTACTGATAATAGTTTTGGGCATACAGACTTACCGTGTGTCAATCCGGATGTAATTTGAACCTTTTTGATGATTGAATGAAATCTATATTACCCCTAAAAAAAATGTATTTCTATAATATTATGCATATTATGAGCCCGAAAATGTTATGTGTTGAGAATATATAAAGTTTAGTATTATTTGTGTAAAAGAAACAGTACAGTAGTACTTTATATGCAAAAATATGAATAGTTTAATATTATTTGTGAAATTTTCTATATTCTAAAACCCAAAACCCAAAATTACTCTCCTCACTCTCTCAACACAAAACACGCAGTTTTGCCTGCAAATTTCGTTTGCTGTTCAACTGGACAATTTTCTTCGAGGTAAATTTTTGCATTGATGATTGTTTTATCATGTGGTTTTCAATTAGATTTCCTTCTTAAGCATTTTGTTTATCTCCATTGGCTGATTAGCAGCAGCTTCTGGCTTTTCTACTGCTCATGTGAAAGTCGTATTTCGTATCAAATTCATATGAAATTAGAGTGGTTCTGCTCTTAGAAATCGCAGCAGAGGAGTCATTTACTAGTTATGAATAAATTTACTTCCATTTTTTTCTCTGATTCTCGTTACAACAGGCATGAATGATAACCCAAGATTCCATTTTTTGTTACCCTGTGTGTCTATTCGTACATGCTGAATACATTTCAAACAATTTACACTTTCATCGATTTGTTGGTTAAGGAAAGGTAACATTTGGGCGAAACTTTTGTTTGTTTTAATCTAGCTGATGTTTCTTGTTTTTGAGTAGAGTTTAGATAAACCTTTATATAAGATTCATCTGTTATTACCAGTAAGTTTTGTGAAATACGTTCATTACATTTTCAAATAATTTACACTCTCACTGTTTGTACATTAAGATGACATTTTGGTTGAGACTTTTGTTTGTTTTCAGATGCTGGTCCTTCTTTTTTTGTGTAGATAAAAGTTAAGCTAAGATTCATCTGTTGTTATCTGTAAGCTGTGTTGACATACGTTGATTACATTTTCAAACAATTTACACACTCACTATTTTGTCGATTAAGATGACATTTTGTCTGAAACTTTTGTTTTTCTGTAGCTAACTGAAGTTTCTTGTTTTTGTGTGTTGTGTAGATAAACATATAGCTAGGATTTCATTTGCTTTCCCATATAAGTTTTTTTGATATACGTTGATTGCACATACAGTTTTTATGTGAATTGTGCAGTTTTCGAATTGTAGCTCTACGATTTTGTGTGCCTTGTGCTGATTAAAATTTCTATTCTATAATAAAGGTTACGTTAGTTGTTCTGCGTACTTTTTGCCCCCTGATTCATGAGAAAAGCACTTGCATTGATGGCTTACAAAAAGAAAAGCTTAGTTGTTTTTGGCCAGGAATTTCTTGTGTTCTGTGCTAATGGCAGGGGCTGATTGTGTTTGAGGATGCTCTTATGCAGGGGCATGGAGTCTGGACAAATTTGGTGATAGTAAAAAGTTCCAGTGAGGAATTCCATTTTATAGTGTTAAAATTATTACCCCTGAGAAAATGGTGGAATTGGGAAATCTTGCTACCCCTGCAAAGAAGACGTCAATGACACCTAAGGCAATTATACACCAGCGGTTTGGTGATAAGGCCTGCTATAAGGTGGATGAAGTGCAAGTTTCTGGTGAAAATGAATGCCCAGGGCTTTCAATCCCACAGAAGCGATCCTGCCTGTATCGGTGCACCCTGCAACTTCCAGAGACTGTAGTTGTGTCTGACACCTTTCGAAAGAAAAAGGATGCTGAACAATCAGCTGCAGAGAAGGCTATAGAAAAGGTTTATATGCTTTTCCAGTGTTCCTTCTTGGTTTTTTATTTCTCCAGTTTCTTTCTTTTGGAGGATTCAGCTATTTTTGAAACACAGGCCTAGGCCTACTCTTTCAGTTCTGGAGCCTTACTTTTAGGCAATATCACATTATATCATCTTGAGATTGGTAGGCATTCTGTCTTTCAGTTCTTTTGAACCCAAATAATCTTAATTATATATCTGCAGCTTGGCATCCATCAGAAAGAATACAATCCCACTGTGCTGGAAGCATGGGATGATTTGGCAAACCGGTTGATTATTCTATTTGGAAATGAGGTATGCTTTACTTGGATATATTGGATTTTTGGTTATAAGGGCATCGCTTGGTCATGGAAGCTTTAATGTCCTATATCGTGGGTGATGGGGTTGAGATAATTATGTTTATTTTGTTATAACGCTGCGGTCTCCTTGTTAACCAGTTAGCTCAGTTTTCCTTCACTTGTCCAACTGTGTACATAAAGAGTGAAATATCCCAATGCAAAATTTTGGTCTTCACAAAGATTTCTGATTATGGATGGATGATAATAGAGTTCTGCAGTTTAGCGGAATTGTTTTTGTTAGTTAAGACGCTTGATTGTTTTTTTTTTTTTTTGTTAAATTGAACTTTCAATGCTGACTTGAGTTTCTCTCTCATCCGCTCTCTCCCGTTATGATTTTGCGAATGAAGTTCATTTCTTGTGGCCATCCACTTTGTGGACACTTCATATCGACGTTGAGACGAGAAGGCCACTTCAAGGGCTGTGTTCCAGTTTCAGTTATTGCAGCTTATGATACAAAGATCAGCAATATATGCAAGTACATAAACCCTATGGCTGAATCAAATTCATTGATAGTCATGTCCTTAATCTGGAGAGCAGCAAAGAAACTGACCCACTCGCTTTCAGTTTACGATGATCAACTTTCACTACAGAGGAAAAACCAGTACCCTCCTGACATTATAGCATCTTCCCTGAGCCATGAAGTGGATCCAAATCATAGCAGTTCAATTCTAATCATACGTATCCCATCTTCTCTAGATAAGGCTGTGAAGAACTTGACACTTAAAGTTGCTGGAACTGGTTATTACCTTGACGTTATTGCTGAAGAGCTAGGCCTCAGTGAAGCTTCAGAAGTCATGATTTCCAGGTAATTATCAAGTACATGTTGTTTTTCATATTTTGTTGCATTCCTCATTTGAGGTTATGCAGTGATGGATAAGTGCCTGATGCAGTTATTAGAAAAGTTTTGCATGTAGCAATCTTTTCCTGTTTTTACTCAGAAAATTTGATCATTATGTTATGTAGACCGATTGGCAAAGCTTCCTCTGAAATGAGAATCTTTTACTCTACACCCAAGCCATATCTTTTGGACCAATTGTTAGAGTCTCAACTCAAACCTACCAGCTACTTTGAAGGACCATTAAATGCTAGAGCTACTTACTTCTGTGGTCAAGAAGTGCATGGTGATGCAATTCTGGCTTCTGTAGGATACGCATGGAAGTCTACTGACCTTTCCAAAGAGGATGTTTGCTTGCGTACATATTATAGGTAAATTCGAAGTCTTCCTCACTTAATTCTGAATTCTGTTTGATCTTATTGTCTTAATAATATAAATGTTAGACTATATATGTAATAAATGACTGCATTTTTCTTTTAATATCTGTTTCTCAGGGTACTCATTAACATGGTGCCTATTGGATCATACATGATATCTAGAGATTCAATACTTGCTGCTAAATTGCCATCAATGTTTACAACAAAAAACAATTGGAGGGGTTCTCTTCCGCGAGACATACTCTCTGCATTTTGCCGCTCCCACCATTTATCGGAGCCTGTATTCCATACTAGGGAAAGCAACTTATCCAGTTCACGAGTAGACTTGGACGGAGTGAATCAGAAGTTGAAGTCTATGGAGTCAGATAGGGGAGAAGCAGGGGTACATAATGGAGCATTTAACTGTGAAGTCAAGATATTTTCTAAAAGTCAGGAATTGATCATGATATGTTCACCACATGAATCCTTTAAAAAGCAGACTGATGCTATCCAAGCAGTTGCTTTGAAAGTTCTTTCCTTGCTAGACATTTATTTTGAGAATCCAAGAATGTGTATAGAGAAACTCGATGCATTGTCAGCAACATTTGACATTCAGTTCACTCCTAGTTACTTCTTCAAGGGGTTTGAACTATGTCCCTTTGTGCATGAATCTGGGAGCACAATTAACTTAGCTGCTTGTGGAGTTGTAAAGATTAATTGCACAGATTCAATGGAAAATGAACCTTATTGTGGCAGTGGGGGTCAAAACTCTGGAGTTACCGTATCAAATGGTTCTTTGGCATGCATACGTTACTGTGTTTCATTGGTTACTGAGGAAGGTAGCATGAGAGAACATGTTGAAAGTTGTGAGCAGTTTGAATTTGAAGTAGGTAATGAAGCGGTTGTCCCTCACCTTGAAGCAGCTGTAACCCAACTGGTTGTTGGTCAATCTGCAAGTTTTCAAACGGAGTTGCCTCCTTCAGAGTTCATCTTGGCAGCAGCTAGAAATTCTGCATCGGTTCTGTCATTCTTATCTTCAAGTAAGACACGTCTGCTCATTTTTATCTTAGATTAATATCTTTTCTTTTTCTCCTTTTTGTTGGTGTCTATACTCCGTCATTAAGAATAACGTGACTGATTGGCATTGATTTAAGAAACTAAGTTATTGACTTTTTTATAGTTGAGAAATAGTAACCAGAGTTTAGTTTACGTAAAAAAAGTGTTTGGATATTGAGTTAATGATTTATAGGTTTTAGAATAATATTAGTAAGAAAGTAGGGGTCTGAGTAAGAATGGTTTTAAGGATGATTGGTGATAGAAAATTGATGAGAGATCAAATAAACAAAAAAGAAAGAAGATAATGCAAGTGTTGAGTTAAGCTAAAAGCTTAATTGAGTGCCAAACTCAAATAGCACCGTATTTGAAATATCAAACCCTCGGTGCAGGAATGATGTCTTTCCCTCCTGCACTATGCCGCAAGAATCAAATTCACCGAAGGATAGTGATATCATTCCCCTCGAGGTTTGGTGTAAGTCGTAACAGAGACTTGTATCTATGTATCCATCAATATAAAATAGATACATTTAAATGCCCCAGAGTTTGCAATTATCGTCACACAAACTTAACCATGGTTAATTACCCCCGGAAATAATAACAATATAACAAAAAGGAAGTTAATGGGAACTCTATCTGGTTGTTTGTTATAAAATTTAACAGGGAATGAAACTGATCTCAATCCAATTCCTTAGTCATGCCAATTTTAAGGCTAATCACACGATTGAGATTTAAGGTTGGGCTTCTGTTTGTCGTTTTGTGGCAGGAAGCTGCAAACTGGAGTACGATTTAACTCTATTGCAGGTTCTTGTACCTCTAGAAGAGAGAATGGAGCAAGCCTTGTTCAGTCCTCCTCTGTCAAAGCAGCGTGTTGACTTTGCTTTACAACATATAAAAGAATCATCAGCAGCATCTTTGGTACAAAGACATTGTTCATAATGGGTGTCAATGCTGCTATATTCAGACTTGAGATTAATCTCTTTGTACTTGCAATGTCAGGTTGATTTTGGATGTGGTTCTGGAAGCTTATTGGATGGTTTGTTATCATGCGCTACTTCTCTGGAGAAAATTGTTGGTGTTGATATTTCGGTGAAAGGTCTTGCTCGAGCAGCTAAGGTAAGTAGAATTGAAGCTGCTTATTTCTGGATTATGACTTAGATGCATTTCATATTAAGTACTACTGCTTCTGCCCCATATCATAGTTTACATTTTCCATATTTAACGTCCCGGTCAAAAGTTTACACTTCCATTTTTGGTAAAAGTATAATATTAAATTTATCTGTCCAATCCCACTACCATTACTTTTCCAACCCAATACCAATATTTAATTCAAAATTAACACATTCCTTATTTTACCCCCTAAAAGACGACCATAAAATATGATATGGGGCAAAGGACGTAGTATATTGTTTTATTCGAAGAAATGCATAATACTTAATTCACTATGATAAAAGAAAATTATTACCTAAAACTGGTGACAGGGTTCATTAGCCAACGTATCTCCTCACATTTTCTCTCTGTGTTACTTTTTAATTTTTGGTTATGTGTGTTTTAATTCCTCACCAGTATTGGTTTTCTTGAGTTCATTTCTTCTAGTATGTGTCTGACGATTCACTATTTTCTTTTACAGACCTTGTTGTCTAAAATGTTTTGAACCTTTTGCTGTTACAGTCACTTCACACAAAATTAAACATCAGTGGACTCAAATCAGCCGTGCTATATGATGGATCAATCACGGAGTTTGATTCTCGACTGCATGGATTTGATATTGCAACTTGCTTGGAGGTACTTATTTCTTTTCTGGACTTGCATTCACTTCTAATGTAGTAACTCTACTGCTTTTGCTGAGACATGAAAAGTGCTTTCTAAAGGTGATTGAGCATATGGAGGAAGAAGATGCATTCTTATTTGGTGACGTCGTGCTAAGCTCTTTCCGTCCCAAGATTCTCATCGTCTCAACCCCGAATTACGAGTACAATGTAATTCTCCAGAAGTCTACTCTGCAAAACCAAGAAGCAGAACCAGAGGAAAAGAATCAACCACAAACCAGTAAATTTCGGAACCTTGATCACAAATTCGAGTGGACTAGGGAACAATTCAATCAATGGGCATCTGATCTGGCAAAGAGGCATAGCTACAGTGTTGAATTTAGTGGTGTTGGTGGTGCTGGTGATGTTGAGCCTGGTTTTGCTTCCCAAATTGCTATATTTAGAAGAGGTTACGATAGTCCAAGGAGCAGTAACGACGTATCCTGTCCCTACACAATTATATGGGAATGGAACAAGGAAAATGTTGCTAATTCTGAACAATCATAGAGTATGTTTGTTCCTGTTGTTAAATGAACATCGTGCATAATTTTAAGTGTTGTGGTTTGGTTATACTTACTTCAGTGTTTTTTCGCCCATGGTTCTTCGCACTCTTTAATGAGTGTATTGCATCATCGATTTATGCTTTCGTTCCCGATCCAAAAGGGAGATTTTCAGGTACCTTTTCAGGCAAGGATAGATAAGACACAAGTGTTATAGTGTCAAGTTAAGGGTCTGTTTTGTTCACATTTTCAGTTGAATAAAATGAAACCAGAGTGTCTTTATCAGCCATGTCTAGCTTTAAGGCCACAAGAACATGGTGTCTATTGGTTTTGTTCATAGCTGTCCTGTTGGAAATATCGCCGTCTGATTCTGTAACTCTTGTATCAAAGGGGGTATCATCTGCCGGTTTTTGACGTGGAAGTGTTGATAGATAAGTCATGCTTGCTGCTACTTCTACTCTATACAATATACATGTATTTTCTATCATCTAGTAGCCATATCTCGTTGGTTTCGAAATCTTCTCTGTATTTGAGAAACCAAGATGGTTTTCGGGTATGTAGTATCAAAGCTTGGTCAATTCGCAGTATGCACAGTTGGACTCATTTCCAGGAGATGGTGCAGAAGCCCACAGAATGTCTTTGTGGACATATACCCTCTACTTTTCACTGTTTTTGCCAGGTTCAAGTACATCCCCTACTCGAACAAAATC
This sequence comes from Plantago coronopus, assembly GCA_036897195.1. Classification (NCBI taxonomy): domain Eukaryota; kingdom Viridiplantae; phylum Streptophyta; class Magnoliopsida; order Lamiales; family Plantaginaceae; genus Plantago; species Plantago coronopus. The sequence goes on along the minus strand of JAYMSL010003725.1, from coordinate 4,408 downwards.
AACATTGTCTTCTCTTGTGACAAGATAGAAATCCTTTGGAACAATTATATGTGGAACCAACTGATGAAGGCATACGAAGGTCAATTTCTTGATCCGGCAGAACCTGAAATCATCCGCTTGTTGCCTGTTGTGATCAAGATTATTCAGGCGCTAAGCGATGGATTAAAGTTTCAGCATGACTGCAAAGTTTCAGCTGATTTTCCACAAGATTATGATGATGATGGAGACAAAATAGGTGGATCTCTTGAAGGCTTAGTTCCATCAAGATACGGGAAAATGAAGATGCAACAGACGTCGTCTAGCATGAATAGGATCGAAAGATTTAGTCCCAGGTATAGTACTGAGCATTTGGATGGACTGAACTGGGAAGTGATTGTTGTTGATTCAAGGGAGGACACTGCCCTTTATTGCCCAAATGGGAAGATTGTTGTCTTCACTGGTTTTCTTCACTCTGCACGAACAGATGCCGAAATAGCTTATACGGTAGCACACGAGGTACAATAATCACTCTAGCTAGGTTGATTCATGCTTCTGTGACTCTGTTCTTATTTACATGAAAACCTTCATCACTAGGTTGGTCATGGAGTGGCTCAACATGCATCACGATTTCCCTTGATACCCTGGTGGCTCTTCGCCTTGATTCGTTGGCCTGCAGGACTCCTGATTCCTGCAGCTATCCGTGTTTGGGACTCAACTCTCTACAGCTCCAGGAGGTATGCAATAATCTTCAGCTCCATCTGACAGAATAGTCGGAAGCATTATGAACATACACTTAAAGTAATCCACAAATAATCTTCAGGCCTATTCATCTTGAACATCTTGCAGCATGGAACTAGAAGCTGATTACATTGGGCTAATGTTGATGGCATCAGCTGGATATGATCCTCGAGACGTTCCACAGTATCATATACAATCGAAGCATGAGTTGGAAGATTACTTCCTGGACACAACGCACCCTTCTGAGGACGAAAGAGCCAGGAGGCTGAGCCAGGCCAAAGTGATGGATAAAGCTGTAAAGATATACGAGCAAGTTCAAGCCGGTCTTGGTGTCCCAAGCTTCGTCTGAAATTCAACATATACAAAACTCGCTATCAGTCTGAATCATTGTTGTATGATTGATTTACTGTGTAACTGATAATCTGATATAACCATCAAATGCAGAAAAATTAGTCTAAACCTGGAAGTTTTATCCACAGGCAAACTGCAAAATTTCTCTTTTGGTTATCCATATGCCGATGAGTACTCAAAATCAAAACTCATTAAGTTATCATCTTATCGACATCTTCATCATACATTCACAACTCAACCAGTTCAGAATTTTTTAGAAAGTCATCTGAAGGTGCATCAGCAGCACATATTTAAGTCAACTAGTATATCTAGCATCATATTCTGAATTATAACATTATCAAAAAGCATGACAAAGATGAGCATATATGACAGATCAACTACTAATATTAGAAGAGGTCATTTTCGCTTCAACATTAAATATTTGAACATGTTCCGTTCGGCAGTTAGTTCTTGCGTAGAAAATGACATATTCGTCTTGCTCATGCTTAATCCAAGTACAAAATGACACGAAAAGACAACTGTTATTCAGATAAGAACCTCAATCCCAGACTTGCCCTCACAAGAAATTCCAGACTTGCACTCACACGAAAAGACAACTGTTAGATAAGAACCTCAATCCCAGACTTGAGGTCTGATGGATATTGTTTATGCTATCTTCGCTGGTATAGCAACCGCGGTTTTGCTAATCCTCGTTCTATTTTCGGCTCTGGTACTGAAAATCTTCACTGGAAAGTCAATCAGGGACCCAAAGTACCCTCCTGTGGTTGGAACAGTATTCGGCCAGCTGTTTCACTTGCACAGACTCTATGACTATCATATAGGAATGGCCAAAAGACACAAAACGTCTAGGCTTCTTGCTCCAGATCAAAGTGAGATATACACAATCGAACCACGAAACGTTGAGCATATTTTGAAAGCAAGCTTTCACAAGTACTCGAAAGGTAAATATAATCAAGATATATGGACAGACCTGTTTGGTCAAGGGATTTTTGTGGTCGATGGCGACAAGTGGCGTCAGCAGAGGAAGCTCGCGAGCGTGGAGTTCTCTACCAGAGTATTGCGAGACTTCAGCTGCTCGGTTTTCAGGAAAAAATCAGCAAGACTTGTCCGAACAATTTATGAGTTATCGGAACAGAACAAACATTTTGATGTACAGGTACGAGTAGAAGTTAAAAACAGAACAGTTGCTGTCAATTCTGGTTAGAAAAATCTGTGCGAAACCTGATGTTGTTATTGTTTTAACTATTTAAGGCCATGTTGATGAGATGCACTTTGGATTCTATATTCAAAGTTGGTTTTGGAGTGGACTTAAATTGCTTGGAAGGATCTGATACAGAGGGAACCGAGTTCATCAAGGCGTTTGATGATTCAAATGAGCTGATGTATTGGCGATATGTCGATCCACTATGGAAGCTTAAGAAGTATCTGGATATAGGTTCTGAGGCAACCCTGAAGAAGAACATTAAACTCATCCATGGTTTTGTGGACAAGGTAATCAAAACCAAGAGAGAACAAATGGAAATGCAACAATATCGTGTAAGCGTTTGAGTTATGTGTTATTGCGTAGACTGAACTAAGATCAATTCAATTCAAATTTTTCACACATAATTTCTTGCATGTAGAATGAGAAGGAGGACATACTTTCAAGATTTCTGGTGGAGAGTGAGAAGTATCCAGAAACTATGACAGATGAATACTTGAGAGATATTATTCTGAACTTTATGATAGCTGGAAAGGACACAACTGCAAACACGCTCTCTTGGTTCATTTACGTGCTGTGCAAGAACCCGGTGATCCAAGAAAAGATCTCCCAAGAAATTGAACAAGTCATCGGTTCTCTAATTCCTGAAACTCCTGGTACTGTTGAAGGCTTTGTCAAAAGTATTACTGATGAAGCACTTGAAGAACTGCATTACCTACACGCGACATTGACTGAAACCCTGAGGCTATACCCTGCTGTTCCAGTGGTAAACTTCTAAGGAACCTTTCCTATGGAATAATTCTACGATAGACGTGTATATCCTGCACATTACTTTATTTTGAATTAAGGTTTTGTGTAGTTCTGCAAGAGCAGTGAGAGACGCATTGGTTCTTCATAAACACAGCATTCACTAAATATCATGTACATCAATTCAGGATGGCAGGGCTGCTGAAACAGATGATATACTACCTGATGGCTTTGAAGTGAGGAAAGGTGATAGCGTATACTACATGGCTTATGCAATGGGTCGCATGACATGCATTTGGGGAGACGAAGCTGAGGAATTTCGACCAGAGAGATGGCTCAAGAACGGGGTGTTCCAACCTGAATCACCATTCAAGTTTGTTGCCTTTCATGTAAGTAGCTTCATGTTAAGCACTATCTACTCCCTCTGTCCCAAAACAGTTGTCGGGTTTTTACTTTTGCAGTCAAACTTCTCGCAGTTTTGTACTATTTACTGCTTAAGAGTGATTCATTAAAGTCCAAGTCATTTCGATTTTTCAGGCTGGCCCTAGAACCTGTCTGGGGAAAGATTTTGCTTATCGTCAGATGAAGATAGTAGCAACATCTCTTGTTCGCTTCTTCAGGTTCAAGCTAAGTGATGACACGAAAAGTGTAACATACAGAACCATGCTTACGCTTCATATTAGCGGAAGCCTCAATGTTTACGCCGTTCCAAGGAGAGACTTGATGTAATCAATGGATGTTGAAGAAACTATAGAAGGATAGTAATGTATTCATAACCTTCAGGGATTTCGGAATATGTTTTGTACATCAAGCGATCAAACTATTACAGTATACTGTTTGTTTCCATATTTCTATCACCAGTCACACACAGTTCACCGTCTGAACTCTGAAACAAAGGATGGATTGGAAAATTATGTCTCGCCCACAACGAACTCTTCTGAAGTAAAGATCTACGAGCAAGATATAGGGTGAATTGCACTTTTGGTCCCTTAAGTCATGGTCCCCCACGAAAATGGTCCTCCCGAAAACGAATTCTGCGAATTCAGTCCCTTGAAACGCTCCAAGCGCCGTATCTCTTCCCAGATCGCGTATAAACAGCTCCAGATCGCCCCTGTCACCGTATACTCTACGCCAACACATGCAATACACCTCCAAGTCACTTACAAATCAGTTCCAACTCAATTCTTGCTTGTTGTTGGCACACTCCACCTAATGACTGGAAATTGGAGGGAATTACTTCACCTTTTTCCCACCAAAATTACACTAGGTTTTACATTTACTCTAGTAAAAACGCTTAGACTATTTCACCTTCTCTCATTTACTCCTTGTACTCCTGCTGCCGCCATATCCATTTTGTCTGGAACTTATTGCAAGTTGTTGGAATAATGATGC
>JAYMSL010003724.1:0-12029 GCA_036897195.1 Plantago coronopus | reverse complement strand
ACAAAGAAACTGAACAATTCATGTTAAATGTGGCTGAAAAATCACACTCCTTTCATAACAATCTCCGAGTTGATAAAGTCTGGGCAAAACATTTCCAGATCCAATCTTGAAGCAAAGTTCCAGATCATCATGCATAACATGAACAAGAAGGAGGAATCAGTTTCCGACAACAGAGAAAAAAACGACCAATACAGCTTCAAGGGAAACAAATTTATGAACTTGTCAAGTGTTGCTACTTTTATGATCTGTTCGACATGCCTGCTGATGGCTTTAAGCATCCGATTTTCCACTCCCGGAGACTTGAAAAACCTTTCCTGCAGCCAAGGAAACAGTCATAGCAGTTCCATCTCTCTACTTGGAAATAGTAAGTTAAATTTCAGGTTCATCAATCATTCATACACATGTTTAAATAGATTTTCGATGAACTTATAGGTTATTTTTAGCAGGTAGCGTCAGATGTGACTTATTTAAAGGGAAGTGGATTCCGGATGTAAAAGGTCCTTTGTACACGAACTATACCTGTAAGGCAATGCAACCGTACAAGAACTGTTTCATGCATGGTAGACAGGATACGGATTTTCTCTACTGGAGGTGGACGCCTGACCAGTGTGAACTTCCTCGTTTCGACCCAAAAGAGTTTTTGAGTATTTTACGAGGAAAGACAATGTGTTTCATTGGCGATTCGGTTGCTCGGAATCAAATGGATTCGCTCCTCTGTCTCCTGTCAACGGTTAGCACTCGATTATTATCAGTTATCTCTGGTTTTTTATAGACAGGCCTGGTCTAGGCAATACTTTTCCCTGTAAAACATCAATAACTAATTATGAAGCTCTTACATATTCTGCACTTTGAAAACAGGCTGAAACTCCAATACAGACATACAAAGAACCTTCAGATCAAGACGTGACATGGTTATTTCCACAACACAATTTCACCCTGAAGGTTATGATAGCCCTACATCTAGTTGCTACAAGTGTCCGAGAAACGGGTGATTTCAAAAACACCCCCACTTTCAATATGCATCTTGACATAGTCAACACCAAGTTGATGGAAACATTGCCCTCTTTAGATTATGCGATCATCTCCAATGGTCACTGGTATTCCAGAGCAAATTACTTGTATGAAAACGGGAACCTCCTAGGTTGTAACCATTGTCAGAAGCCAAATGTGACGAACTTGGACACTGGTTTCTCTATCAGGAAAGCATTTCGAACTGCGTTTAAGGCAATTAACAAGTGCGAAAACTGCAAGAATGTTCGCATTATGATAAGGACATTTTCTCCAACTCATTTTCAAGGTGGAACTTTTGAAACAGGAGGATCATGCGATAATACGAGGCCTTTTAGAAAGGAAGAGATTTCTGATTGGTATCCTATGGAATACAGGAATATTCAGGTGAAGGAGGTTGGTAGGGCGCGAGAGGAAGGGGGTGAAAATGGAATCGCGATTGATATTATTGATGTTACAGAAATGATGCTAATGAGGCCTGATGGGCATCCTGGTCGATATTATAGACGGCATGCGTCAACCGGTTTTAAAGACTGTTTGCATTGGTGTCTGCCTGGTCCGATTGATACTTGGAACGAATTGTTGTTGGAAACTATTAAAAGACAAGATACACTTTTGACGCGTAGTTAGGGGTGTTCGCATAATTAATCCGAAGTAAAAAAGAGGTCCTTGTTGAGATAGGAAACAGAGAAAGAAGAAAAGAGGGGTGAATTCTACTGTTGGTGTTTTGTTATAGAGGAAAAGCTGAATTCATTGAAAACTCTTGTTGTTATTAATAAGCAATTCCTATGCAATCTTGTCAAAATGCTCATTTGATGATATGTGAGTTTGTGTTAATTATATATGTTCACTAAACTTGTCTTGAGTCAATTTTCTAAGTAGTATTCGATTCGATGACATTATTTGATCATCTGGGTCTACACTACATCCCGAGTTGCCCAGTCGAGTGAGGTGTCTGAGTTTTTCAACGAAACGAGATTTGAAAACATTTTTAACATATTTTAACCTGTGTTTGGATGTTTTTAAATCCGTGTCTGGCCGTCTGGATCATCGTGTGCTTTATGCACCTTAGGAAAAAGCAGTATTTCTCAAGAATAACTCTAATAAATTTAAGAATATTTACTACTTGTACTACATAATTTATGTCTTAACAAACTAAGGGTAGAAAATGCGTATCTCTAAATAAAAATGTAACCTTGAGCAGAATTTGTCAAGGCTTGCATTTGTGGGCCTGTAACATATAACATATATGGCCCAACACAAAATGATGGGATAAAGCCCAATATATACAAGCAAACACCTAACGGCCCAGGTGAAACTCTCGTTCCGGCGTCCATCTCGTCCCTCCACTTCAGCCGTCGTTGAAGATAATTTCTGAACATCTCGCCGGCGTTTGATCCTGAGGTACTCTTATCTCTTCTAGACTTCTAGTAGTTTCCTGTTCGAAATGCTTAGGTTAATCGATAGTTCAGATTCTGCTTTCGATTCAGCTGATTTTCGTACTGATTCTGGATTCAATTGTAGTTTTAACTTGTTTCTGTGCTACTGTTGCGTTTTTATTGTTGTTAAATGGTTGATATGGTCATTGATTTGTGTTTTGGCTGTTGTATGCCGGTGATATCGGTTGAGCTTATTGTTTTCATATTTGAATTCTGATGAAATCCTAAGGTTTCTCATCGCTAATGCATTCTGCAAAAGTTAAGTGTTTAATTAAGATTTGCTTCTGGTTTCATTGAGAATAATGCTTTAATAGTAAGTAGTGAGGTTCCAAAATTGTGATTGATAAGTTAGGCTGTAAATAATGATTCTGACCCAAAAAATCGATTCGGATCCGATTCTGATTCAATGGATCCAAATCAAGTTAGAACCATTTAAAAATTGACTCGAGTCAAAACCGATCCGGAACCATTTGGATCCATGAGCTACTAAATGACTTGGTTGGATCCATCAATTGACTCATATTGAAACAATTTCTTTTAAAAAAGACGTAAAGAGATACCGATTTAAACTTATATTAGTATAACATGTGTGTGGTTTTGAGGTCATTTAAATTCCATATATAATATTAGTAACTTAGGTACAAAATAATTTTGGATCCAAAGTGAGTCAATATTGGATCCGAAGTGGTTCCGATTCGGATCCGAACTCGGATCTGGAACCATTTCAGAACCAAACAAATTGACTCCTATAGGATCCAAGTCATTTATGATCTAAATCAATAATGAATTGATTCAAATCCGATCCAAAACCTAAAATTGACATCCCTATTTTTGTTATTCAGATTTCAAAATGAGAAGTGCTAGTTAATTTTAACTAGAATGTATTTTGTGTTTTTTTAGGGAATCATTTTAATGTAATATAGAAATTGATTCTAAAAACAAAATAACATGAGCTTTCAACTATGCTCGTCGTGCTGATCTAGAGGCCTAAACTTTGCTTTATGTAATTGAAGTCGTAAAACATTATCTTACTAAAATCACCTTGTGTGAAAGGTAAATGATGCCTAGCACTTGGACACTCTATGAAATCTCACGTCTCCTATCCATTCTCTTAACCCCATTTCCGACAAACGATTCATTAGTTTGATAGCTCTATTTTACTCACCGGCCTTGAATTCATTCATAAGATCGACCTCGCTCAACATCTTCACAAATTAGTCGGAGGAGATTCAAATGTGTCGTTAGACACATTTAACGTCCGTTGGGCATATTGACTACAAACACCCTTTGAACCATGTACTCATTTTCATCTTGGTGTGATATTGTTGCAGTAGATTCAACAACTATTATCGGGAGTACGAACCCACTTGTACTACTATGTTGTCAGGTCAGTCACCAACACAAGAAATATGATGGTTGAGTAATAACCAACACTAATGTAATTAGATTTATATAGTTGCTACATTCACAAAATAATGATTATCGAGTAATAACTAACTAGACCTTACAATGATGGTCGAACGATCCGATAATGATTCGTAATCTGATCCGAACTGAAACTGATCTGAAGTATGTATGATCTGATATTGATGTGAAATTTGAAGTAATTTGATCAGAAGTAATCCAGATTAAGTTTCATCCGAAAGCATCCATTATGAAAAGCACCCGATCCGAAATAAATCTGATTTGAAATCATCCGATATAAAGTGTATCTCGAGTTAAATCTAACTGAAATCATCTGATATAAAGTGTCTCGAGTTAAATCTAAATGAAATCATTAGACTAGATGATTAAACATGTTTATATTTGTTTGTTTGACTTAAATCAATTCATCTATCTTTCTCTATAATTTAATACTTGCTATTCCTATTTTGTTTATTCCATAGGAATGGTAAATGGAAGGAAAGTAGTAAACTCAACATTGTAAATATATTCAATCGTGAATGTACTAGATGGGATCAATTGAAAAGTCTATACCAAGTACAACTCAATGTATGAAATAATCTGAACAACATCTGATTTGAAATATTATAATTCAAACTAGAACCGATTCGAACAATCCGTATCTAAAATAACTTGATCCGAATAATATTCGAATTGATTCGAAGTATTTTTGTCCATTTTTATAAAAAAATTGTCTCTTATCTAGTACAATTTTCCCACCAATGTTTGTGTAATATAGTTGATGTTTGCATAAAACTTTCCACATGTTTTTTATATTAAACAAAACTAGAAATAAATAACTCAAATAGGGAAAATGAAAACGGCGGGAGTAATTTGGCGGCAAAGAGACCAAACAAATTGCATTTTGATTTTTCATGATAAAAGTTTACTTATTATTAATCATTTTGTTTTGTTTTATTTTTTCTTTCTTTGTTTCTATTTGAAAGTCAATGTATGTCAAGCAAATTCATTGGGATTGTGTTGACCACGTGTGGGGTCCTCTTGTTTTTTAAATTTGAGTGCACTATTTCACTTTTACATTTTCTTTGATAATCATTTGCAAAGGCTATTCCCTCACAATTAGTTCATATTTGTCAAAGTTGATTATCTTGTCAGAATGACTTCTTTTGCAAGGGTCAACCATTACTTTTGATTTTCTTTTGTGAGGGGAGGCCAACACTTACAAATGTTGGTCACACATACTCACATTTTTTTGTAGTGTCAACTCCCTTCCCATTAGTGTACTCATGGTGCTTAAAAGACAAAACACAACATCCACAAGTGGAAAAGAAGACGGCAGGAACCTTATCACCAGTTGACGAAACTACTTTCGCAGCCCATGGTTGAAAACGATCATATATAATCAGATCGGGACTCAAGGTCTTAACAATGTCTGAGAAGGCCAGGTAGGCCGTCTGTAAAGTCTTGAGGAGGGTGAAGTTAAGATGGGAGGGCAAGTTCTTGGTGGTGTGATAATGGGGAGGGAGTTCATCGGTAGGCAAACAGATTTCGACAAGCTCGATTCGTTCGCCAAGCTTGTTCTTTTGAATGAAGGTGTTGATTGAAGGGAAATTGATTGGAGTTGTGCAGAAGTATATGTGGAAGGGTTTTCGTTGAGAGATTCTTTTGGCTAGCTCCAGAAATGCAAACATGTGACCATGAGCTAGCCATGGGAACATCAGGATCTTCACAGTAGTTCCATCAGTACTGCTACTTCTTGCTTTCTCCATAGCTGATCGGTTATGGTCTTATGGAGCTTTTTGATGATTATGATGATCAAGAAGCAGAAAAATATATATGATTAGTTGGTGGAGTACCGGGTTGGGTGTTCTTCTTTATTATATAGAACGAGGTTGTCTGTCTCGTCTCCTTATTGATTACTCTATATATAATATATATTTAATAAAAGTATTGATGGAGTGGAACTCATGATAATAGTTTAGTAAAGTAGTGTTTGGCAAATGTTTAAATTAATTAAGTGATTCAACTGTGAACAAATCTTCTAGACGGCCGTCCAAGATTATATATGGTTTTCTTTTTTAGAGGTATAGATACAGTCGAAATCCCGACCTAGTAATTTTTGGGAAGCATATTACCGGCTAGTTATACCTCATGTCAATTTGCAAATAGAGTAAATGTAATCTCATTGCCAAACTCAGCCCAGCAATTAGATAACATGAAAGCAACAATAAGAATCTGAGGAGGAACACTCACACACCCTAATAAACTGCCCAATATTTGCAGGCCACAGAAAACAGTATTACAGTAATACGAATACGAAGAATGGTCCAATGCCCCCGAAAATTACACACTGGTATGAAACTGATGGCAGAAAATAAAGGAAACAGAAGATAATATCTAAAATGTAGACGAAACAGAAAGAGACATAGCACTGGAAGCTAGAAGAAAAGCATAAGCCTTCATATGGGCAATGCATATATATGCAATCGAGAGATCCTAAAAGCAGATACGAATGAAGTATTTCAACAAACAACATCCGAGTTATTCTTACACATAAAATGATCTTAGAACTTTAAAACCATTTAAAGGAAGTCGTAGACACTAGACAGTACATACTTTCTTGGCAAAATTCACAATGTAAAAGCTAAAACAATCAATCATGATTCATAAACAAATTCTAACTCCAGAGCAAAGAATAGTACTAATAACATCCTAACCCAAAACTTCAGATCAAAATTGATATTAAAATTACCCTGTTAGCTTTCAAGACTTCACCCAGCACTGTAGAAGCTAAGTACTTAGGTTATGTGAAAGCTTAGATTATCGTTCACAGAAATAGCCTGGCTATCATAAATTCAACTAATTCGTACACAAAAAATGATCTTAGAACATTAAAACAATTTTGTTCACAGTTGTTAAACCAACTGCAACTCATCCTCCATTTTTTTGTTCAAAATGAATTTAAAACATTTACTCCAACTCTCCAAGTAATGTGGCTCTCATTCAGAACTTTATAAGGTCTAATAGACAGGTTGATTAGAAGTATTTTCCTACTCATGAAACTCACCAACCAAAACTTGAGAAGAAGAAAAGTGAACACTGGACTGGTTACATCTAGCATAGGGCTTGCAAAAACATGTTCCTACAAACGGAAAAACCAGGAACTTGTTATGATCTGAACGAGGAAGTCAAGGAAATGTTAACACATCAAGTGAATAGTTGAGGACGACGGGTTCTTGAAATTTGAGGGCGTTGTGGTGGAGAAAACATGAGATTTCTTAGAGCCATTGCAGGATTGCTGGCTCCACCACCAGCTTCAGCTCGAGGTCCAGCTCTACCGACATGAAACTCGCTAGGCATTCTGTTTCTAGTATCAATTGGAATTTCTGGCTGTTTTGCAGGAGAGTCACCGGGCATGTCAGTGAATGAGGAAATAGAGTTGTTCTGTCTGGCTGGCCACATGTCCTCTCGTGACCCTGGAGTATCAGGCGTGAATACCGACCAATCTGCCATATATAAGTCAACTAGTATTTCTTGGAAAAATGAAACACCACCACTCCATTATGTTTTAACATCCAGATGAGTGCGTACAAAAATATAACATCTTTGAAGCTCAAGGGAAGGGAATGAAGAAATAAAAACATAAGATGCCTAGTAGATACTGTCAATAGAACATGGTTACCTTTTCTAATGGCATCTCTGTTATCCAGCCTACTAGGTGGATCTGAGAACAAATCAGGTTCCGGTCTTGAATAGAAGTTATTTGAAGGCTGAATCGCAGATCTTTTCATTGATTCGATTTCGTTTCTTGCCTGATCATACATCTCATCAAGTTTTCGCTTTTGTCTGACATCAGTTATAAGAAAGTTCAGCTATTCAATCACCACTGTCTAACTTAGACAAGTATATTTAAGAAAATTTGAGAAACAAATCAGTAACCTGCATTTTTCTGAAAATTTATCTTGAAGCTCTTGTTTATCTTTGGACAAATTCTCTATTTCTTGCTCCATCATCTGGCACCTTTTAGTCACCTTCTGGTATGCAGTGTACAGCTGCTCGAATTTCCCTGTGAAGCTCTCATGCAGTGCTTGACATTTTTGCCGGGACTGACCCACTATTTTGTTCAACTTAAGTTGATTCTCTAAATCCTTTTGCCCAACAAAAAACATTATACTTTTGTATACACTCTTCATTACTAGGTGTGTTCAAGGAAACAAATGTGTGATAATGATTTATGTAAACATAAGAATTTATTCACATGCTAAATGGAATGTTAAAACTGAAATGAAGTATTAAAAAGGATACATATCTGAGGCGAAACTCCAGCCATGACCGTCTGCAGGAGGTACAGTAATCATTGAATGAAGTTATAAGATTATTGCTTGAGGGGACGGGATAATACTCAAAAGATGTGGAGGCAAAACATGACAGTAGGATTTGTTCCTTACATTTACCCAGTGATCACTTGGATTCACTTCCACAGGTTTCATATGACTGCAAGCAACAAATTATCGTGTCATGTTAAACCAAGGCCGCAGCAGATAAAGTGACAGCTAGGGTAAATAATACTTAAAAAAAAAATGCACGATTGGTATGTAACATGCTAACATTAACTGGAGAAGAACAAGAATACTCTTAGGAGTATTTGTTTCACAATAATTATAGTGTTCATCAACTTACTGCTCTTCAATTCAAGAAACATATCATAAATGTTTAGTATGGTAAGACGATGTTCTTTTAAGTTTCTTTTCATACCTCTTGGAGAGCACCTGGTCACATATGGGACAAGCACCATCACTACTGAGAATCTTGTTAGCATCTTCATGACCTTTTGTAGTGATTAAGGAAATCTTCCATATTGACGATATATAGAGACCAGTAATATGCAAGGGTAGAACTGAATATATTTCATACATTATGGATACATAAGAGATGATTACAGCTAGTGGTGATAAACCGGCCTTCCACCTCTCGCCAGCAAGCATTGCATCTCATTTGTGAACTTCTAGGGTGATCCTTAATCTGAATATGCATAATATTAGAAACTATGAGAAAGAGTGCATGCTTGTGTTTCATGCACTTGAGTCATTCATGCTGATTGCTGAATTTGTTAGAATTTGTGAAGGGATATTCAGATTAACAGTTAATTCGAAACCAAATGATACTATTGGTTCAGCAACGGTCATCAAGTAAGGCTGTGTAACACTTCCCAACTAGTCCTTGTCTTAAATGTTAGTAACAATCTAAGATATATGCAAATCTACATTACAGTCCAACTGCATCATTGCATCCCAACTCAAATATTACGGGATACATTTAACAGTAAATGACTATTCTGGTACGTATATATAGATGTTGAGGGTACCCACAGAACAAATATTTTACTCAAACAACTATGAATCTCCACTCAGTCGTAAAAATATTCTGCTATCACACAGCTGAGCACAACTCTGCCGACTAAGTAAAGTATGATGTAGCATGCAAGCTAACAATTTCTCAGTCTACATGTTTTGATCTTAAAATGCAGTACCCACCGATCACTGACTATCGTGAATTACAGCACATAACAATCATTCTTCAATTTAGTATATATTATCCACTGTATCTCTTCAAAACGGGAGTTCAAATATCAATGCCTTGACTATAAGGAAGAATGAAACGCATATACTGTGATTCGAGGTTTAATTATCCACTGATGGTCATATTTTGATGGCGATTAAAAACCTTAGAATCAACTCACATCAAATTTGTGCACAAAAACACCAATGTAACTCAACTTTCATCAACGAATCATACCTCATATAAATAAAGCTCATTTTTCTGTTCATATAACACACTCAATAAGCATTTCCGTGTACCATACAACTAAACCAATACCACATGAGATAAAAATCATAAAGCTACAGAAAATTTCTATTCACGGCCCTATCATGCACAACTTTCGACTGAAATGTTAAAGTTCTGCATACCAGAAAGCATCACATATAAGCTGAAAATTAGCAATACCTAGCACCAATCTATTAAGGAAACAAATAACCAAGATATGCAAGAATCAATTTGATGCACTAAACATGTCTGGCATGATTCTGGAAATCACTGATTGTGCAAATTAGTGATTAGTATCTTCTTATACTTGTCATAGATTAGAGATAATTAAGCTATCTACAATGTTTGCCTTATCAGAATGTACTGTAGTATTGCTATAAGCCTTCTGTATTCATACTCAAGCTTACTTTGAGCAGAGAACTCAAAAGCAATACAACACTATTTTCTTTGTGGTATCAGAAGAGAAAGCAGAAACTAACAGAAAAGCGTCAAAATCCAAAAAACCTGCATACATCCAGAGAGCAACATGCGATAAGCTGAAAACTGGTAATACCTAGCACCAATCGACAGTCAGATATCGAAATTTCTGCAAAACCGATCGAATTCAGCTCCGGAAAAGCCTGTAACGGGAGAAAAGCAGAAATGATCAGAAAATCCCCAAAATCCGATTCATCCAGAAAGTAACACGCAATAAACTGAAAAATGGCAATACCTAGCACCAATCGACAGTCAGATATCTAGATTTCTACAACACAGATCGAATTCAGCTCCGGAACAGCCAGTAACGGGAGAAAAGCAGAAACGAACAGAAAATCGTCAAAATCCTAAACGTCCAGAAAGTAACACGCAATAAGCTGGAAGATGGCAATACCTAGCAATAACCGACAATCAGATATCTAGATTTCTACAAAACCGATCGAATTGAACTCGCAGCAACGTGTGCGAGAGAATAGCAGCAACGAACAGAAAATCGCCAAATTCAGATAAAATCAAACGGTTCAACAACTCGAACTGACTACAGACGGATGATATTACGATCCATACCGTCGAGAAATAATCGGAATCGCCGTTTTCCGGTTGGAGCTCGATGGAGAAGAAGGCGGGAAAAAGGAGGAGGGATTTGAATTTGAGCTTCGGATACAATTTATATGGATTTGTTTTGCACCAAAACACCAAACCCACAACTTGACGGAGTGTTGTATTGTTCCCCTCAATTTCATTTTGTATGTTGTATTTTGAGATTTTGGTAATTTATTTTTATTTTTATTTTCTTGTGCGTGTTTTAGACTTTTTGATGGTAAAATAAGATAAATTTAATTAACTTTTAAAACATATAAGATTAATAATAAAAATATGAAATAGAACGAGATAAATGAATAAATTGAACGTATACGGCCAGTCGGCCACTAAAAATTGACAATCTGCCAGACCTCCTTTTCGTCTTGTTTCATAAGTGAACTTGATTTAAGTAAGGATTCGAACATCTTAATCTAAATCAGGATATATATGCAAATTAGACAAATGTACATAACAATTTACTGTTGCATTCCGGACCTGCGAGAACACCCCCACAGAATGGCGCTGTTGTAGCTTGATCATATGATATGATGATTGCAGGATTGTTCTCCCCACAGAATGGCGCTGTTGTAGCTTGATCATATGATATGATGATTGCAGGATAATGTCTGTAATTTGCTTGGTTTTTGTAATGCATCTGTTTCCAGTTTGTTTAAATCTTAGTGTATTAAATTTGAACATGACAGTTTGATCTATCAAGTTTGATGTATGACAGTATGAGGCACAATAACAATAATATGACAAGTTGACAACAGTCTTGTGCTGCCGGAGTTAGCTCAGACGAATCTTAATTGTCGTCGTGCATTTCTGTGGTGTTACAATTTCAGTAAATATCATTGCGCGCCTACTGTGAGAGTTGTAATCATTAGCTCAATAGACTCAGTAGAGTCCTTGGTCGATAGAAGGGGAAAATCGCAAATATAGGGTATACACAATCAAAGACACAGGGAATACACACCGATACAAATTTGCAATCTTCCACACTAGGTTTGTTTATGTTAGGAGAGGGACATCTGCAGTAGGTCCATTTTCGACCCTGACGGACAATACAGGCTGCAAATTGGAAGGGCTAAGATATTACTTCATGCACATCCAAGTCAATACTACATGGTAATACAATTAGATTCAAGATGAAGTCAGTAGCTGAAAGCTTAGAACTATAGAAGTGCTAGCTTAATAACAGATTGAAGAGTTCAAGATGATACAACAACTACAGCCGGTGTTTCATAACTCAACCTAATTTAGGAGCGCATACAACAACTACAGTCGATGCTT